>JARHVA010002538.1:1220000-1350000 GCA_037957365.1 Torreya grandis | reverse complement strand
CTACAAGTAGCTAATCACTGGTTTGCAAATACTCAGCTAACTACCATATTTAATGACAATAATGTAATTGTCAAACAATCTCACTACTCTTAACACCAAAGCCATGATTTTTAGAAAGATGTAAATAGTGATATTATAGACATTAAATATATATCTCCTAAGTGAAAAATAAGTCTACTATATTAAAATAATTATAGGGATTTATTTTTAAATATAATTATTTAATGATAAAAATGCTAACAAAATCTAATACTAATCCTAACTATCCCTAACTATAAAGCCACTATTGGGAGTAACAAAGCTGATATTTTTAGGACAAACCCATGACTAGGCAAGTCATGATATTACAATATAAGACTAAACCAATATGCAGGATCAATCTTTAGATAACATACCCTTTCCTATGTTTATATGGATCCTAAAAAATAGAAATACACCTCTTATAAGTGGATTGTTTTCATATATGAAAGGAGGTTAAATGGTTTATATAGGAGAATGTTTGAAATATATTTTAATAAATAGGGTAACCCTTTCAACTTACTGACCTAAATATACCTCTTGTCAGAACATGAAATCACTATAAATGACAATATGAATGTAATATGGGGTAGTGTTTTACCAATTTAGGCTAAAATGACAATACCATAATTGGGAATGTCAATACCATGTCTAACAAGATGATCCCACGACTGTCAGACTTGTGGGTTTGTTAGAAGGATGCAAAATTCCTTTTCCCTACAACTACAACTCCAAGAAAGAGAAAACAATAGAAAAGAAACAAACTATATCTATGTATCTAGTGAGGTTTGAGGTAGAACAATGTCTAATCATGAGATTTGATAATATTGCTATTGGAAACAATAAGGCCACTATTACCAAGATAGTGATGCTATTAAATGAGTCATGGTTTGGTCAAAAATACCTAATCAAGCTTTCTTATGAGGATTTCTTCTTGTCATTGGACACATAATCAACAACAAAAGACAACACACCTACACAAAGCGTGGTTAGTAGAAATAGATTTAAGTTCTAATATTTAGTATATGACCTATAATACCACTAATATAGATGAAAATATCACTATTAGTAGGTAATATTGTGACTTTCACAGTCACAGTATTCTCAAAAATCTAAAAAACCCTAGAAAAAACCTTAACCACTAATGACTAGCTGACAATATCATGATTAACATTATCAATATTGCTACTACAATTTTATGACTAATATGGCAAGGCTATAACTCATCTAGAATGTGTTGAAAATGAAAAATATGAGAATTATTCTACATACATTTGATCCTAAAATCACTTAAAACATTTCTAGAAATTGTGTTAAGATAAATAAGAGTGATTACTCCCATTGTGGACACCAAAATGTGCACCAAATTTCAAGACTAATTAAATATTACCAAAATGACAATAAAACTCAACACTTTGTGACACCAATAGGAATGGATAGATGAGATAAATCAAAGAAAAAAGGAAATTCTTACCATCCTCTTTACCTTCTCATTCCTCCATTATAAGATTTGAATGCAAGTGATTTGATGTAAAATGCTTGATTGTTGGATTGCTTATGATACTTTGACAATGGCTTTCAATGGATGTATGATGGAGATAATGGCTTCAAATGGACACTAGAAGGTTGTTGTGGATGCTAATTGGAGTGATTAAAGGATTGATAGACAATATATCCTTAGTCCAAAGGGTAGACAGAGAGTTTAGTTTTATAAGCTAATGGGTGGAAGATCAAGGGTCTAAATTCAAACTTGGGCCTTTGAGATCTAGGGCTAGGGAATTTCCATGAAATTTTTAATTTCATGGAAATATCTAGAATTATAAAATTCATTAGAAGGGGCCAATTTGGGGAATATTTTTAGATTCCTTCAATTCTATAAATTTCCCCATGGGGTTTAGGGTTTTAGGAAAGGCTAGTGTAGGATGGTAAGTGGGTGGTTGGATTAATTTTGAATTTAAAATTGGCTAGTGGGATTAGGGAGTAGGATAGTAGGTAATGGGGTTTATTAAGGGATTAATGATAGTATTAATTGATTTTTGGGTAAGATAAAATTTGTGTGGAATGTAGGAATGGGTTATGGGTGTTAGGCTAATGGTTAATATAACTAAGAAATATAGGAGTTAGGCCAAATTAGCAGCAATTAGCATAATTAATAGGGCAACCATATTTTAATGCATATAATAGGAAAAATTTTCAAACTCATAAACCCATGCCACATGATCTATAGGTCCACCTTAAGTTTCCAAATCCATCACAATACGCTTCTTCTTAAGCACCAAATGCTTAAAAAATATTATGTGCACATATAATTATTATGAATGAAAACACAGTCAACTTCAATTTTTTTTCATACTACATATGAATGGTGAATCCTTCATAATACACACATAGCATCCTAATAGAGTCTAAAAAAATCCCCAATAGATAATTTATCAATATATATCGAAACAACATCAAAACAAGATCAATTACCCATCTTGGGTTACTTGTAGAACAAACAAGAACACACAGTCAACTTTGGAGCTCAATATCTTTGTCTATACAAACTTATAGATCTTAAAATAAGGTTCATTAGATGTTCCATGGATTCCTCTTAATATTTATTTTTCATACAATTAGTAAATTCATCCTAGATCAAAATTTATTACCAAAATGCCATAGACTACTTTTTCCCTTTGTAAAATTCAAATATTTAAATGTCAATGGTCACAGTTAAACATTGAACACTATGCTTACATCTCATGTCCTCATTTTTAGATAAATTATGCACCACATATATATTTTTAACTTTAATTCATAGGCACCAATTCTCAAATGTTAAACATTTAATATTTTTACCTCATCTCATGTAATCTTACAATTTTGACTCAAAGTGCACCATTGATATTTATGGATCAACTAGGTCTTTAACTAGTAATGCTCACTATTAAATCAATATATATGAACAACTTCTCACCATTATATCTTTATCCTTTATCTTTACTCATCATTTAAACAAAATTCACTTTTCCTCATCTCACTACTTCTTAACATCTTAGAGTCAACACACTCTATCAATTTCCTTTATACTTACTCAAACTGTAACTTGTGCATAAATGACTATGGGAACCTTGATTATCTACCTAAAAGGCCAACTTTGCACACTTATATAATTTACCTCACTCACTTGCATGTTCTTAAATTTGGACCATATGATCTATTCACATATTAGAATCCAACCATGTGACAAATTTCTCCTAGAAACATTGCATGTGAGATATATCACCATTAAAATGCCTTCCCAAAAAAAATTATCACAAAGCTAACTATGTCAAAAACTACCTGGGTGACCATCTTTGCACTTGCATAGCTTTTGTTTCTCTTCAATGCATGGCCTAAAATTTAGTGTAAATCAACTATGTTCAAAACTTAACAAACCCATATGATCATATTATTCTTAAATGTACACATGTGTGAGATATGCCATCATCAAAATGTATACTTGGCTCTTCTTGCCACTTTGCAAATTTGGCTATGGGAAAACATTTCCAAAATGCTTGGGAGCCCAACTTTGCACCCACATATCTTTGACTATGCTTAGGTGTATGACCTAAGATTTTAAAAATATTAACTAGGTATAAATTTGATCACAACCATATGACCAACTCTGACTTACTCATCTACACATGGCAATGGTGATGTCAGCAAACTGCCTACTCAAAGTTTTTGCCACTAAACCCAAACAATCTAAATGAAAACTATGAACTGCTAGATGAATTCTACTTATGCACACAAGCTCTCCAATCATCCCTAACCATTTATAGGACCCCTTTCACATTCTTAAATCACCATACACATCCCTAAACATCTCTAACCATGCCAAAGTAGAAGATCAACCAAGCATACTAGAACAAGTACATTTCAAACTTTGTCATTGTTACTTAGGTTATCAAAACACCTCATCTGCTCACTAGGAGACATTCATGACATCACCATTACATCATTTATAACTCTTTAACAATCCATACCAAATCTATATCTCTTTGGGTTTTCCAATTTTGGTAGAGTTTCTAACCCTTGTAGGTAGTTTTGGTATTTTTGTCTTGGTCAGACTTTTAGTGATGGGAAAAAATTCTTGGGAAGACATTTTACCCTCAATATAGAATTTTAATTTTCTTCCCTAAAATATTATTGAAACTTGACACCCTTGTCTATAACATCATTAGAACCTGATGCATTTACCTATAGCATTGTCAAAACCCTAACACCCTTGCACACACACTTATTAAAACATGACACCCCCACATGCACATATGTCACATGTTAGAACCTAAAACCCCTATGTGCACATGTTTTACATTCTAAAACCCTATTTAAATACATGTTAAAACTTGAGATCCTTATGTGCGTACATAGTGGAGTTTGACTACCCTTTTCTAGGATGTCATCTATAACCCCATGGTCATATGGTATGGTCACATGGAGGGGCTTAAATCTTTATTCCTACTAGTGGGGGATTAACATTATAACTCAAATAAATATATAATTAACCCAAAAAATTTCAAATGTTTTTAATCAGTGTAAAAAAATTTCAAATTTATGTTGGGTGGATATTTTTTATGCAAGGTCAAATGTTAAAATGGATATAAATTTTAATCAATAACTCCTTTTTTACTATCTTCTTCTATCTAACTAATTGGTCAAGATGTATTATTGGCTATGTCTGATGTCTATATGAATATGCTTATATTGTTAAATTTAAGGGGGGGTCACTCTGATATCTTTATGGGGTACTATGTGGTGTTATGCAATTTTATTTTTTGCATTTCTTCTGTACTTTCTACAACAACCTCTTTTTTTACACCATGGAATGAAATTCATTATGTCCTCTCACACAATTTAATTATCATGAATGGAAATAGAAAATGGAAATAATTTTACAATCCAAGGATTTTCATGAAATTACAATGGATAAAGAGACTAAACCTGAAATAGAAGCAAATAAAGTTAAATGGTTTAACTATTGTGAAAAATTATGTGGACTACTATGTCTTTCTATCTCTCATCATCTAATTTTATATATAAAATATGCTACAAAAAGTAATGGAGTATGAACCATACCAGAAAATATATTTGGGAAATAGAATGTGATGAGAGGCCATGAGCTAGAGAATGAGCTCATCAAAGTGAGCCTACGTGACTTTAACACCCTAAAGGATTTCTTCACATATGTAATTTCAAAACGAGGTCCATACTATTTTGTGTTTGTGTCCACTTTCTATGCCACAAAAGTGCTCTTAGAACCACATAGAATATTCCTTATTTAGATACCTTTGTTATCAACTTGATTAAAGAGTAAGATAAGCTAATATAGATAGGCATAGTGAAGACTTCATAATATAATACATTTTTTTCTAAGAAAGAAGAAGCTTAAAACAATAGAGAGAAGAAACAAAATAAAAAGGATCAAGAGAAGGATGTAAATCCTCCCACCAACAAATCAACCATTGAGACCTTTTATTCCAATATTAAGCATAAGAAATATAGGATCAAATATGGGTTTCTATTTAGAAAGCATGATGAAATAAAATGTTTAAATAAGAAAATTGGCCAACATGAAGCTAACATTCTCGAGCATCACAATATCAATGTTCATGATTCTTCCAATTAGAGTTGATCAACCCATGAATCCTCTAAGGAAAATGAAAATTCTAAATAAAAGGAAAAAGAGAATGGTAAGGGGAAAGTAAAGGAAAAGGCCTTAGTTTCAATTGTACTTCAAACTCATGCATGGATCATTGACTCTAGTACTTCACATCACATTACATCTTTGTAGTTAGAGATTAGTTCTTTATAACCATCTAATACATCCTATATACAAATGGGTGATGACACTTATAAAAAGGGTCTCAGGAAAGGATCTATTGAAGTTAGTGGTAGAACATTCAATTATTTTCTAAGTATTCCCTCACTTTCAAATAATCTCCTATATGTTTTACATATCAATCACCTTGGTCTGAGTGTTTGAGTTGAGTTCACTACATATTAAATGTATGTTAGAGAGATACACATTGATACTATATTTTTAGTGGGAATGATCAATCATTAGACTCAAAAATATAACATCTCACACTTTTATCTTGACTCTCTTTCATATTCTTATTCTTTAGACTCACCTAAACTTGATGACATTTCTAAGCCTAGGTAAACCTATTATATCGATGACTCTTCTTCTATCATAGATTAGTATACTAGTGATGGGGACACACCTCCACCATATACTTATCACATTATAGATATTAAGGATATATTTATTGATAAACATATGTTTAGTTTAATTCAAACATTACAGGGAATAGGTATAGTGATCTGAGATAATTTAAATATTAGGTAGTCTATTCCATAGTTTTAAGGCATATTGAGATCCTTATTATCCTCTTCTCCCATTTAACCATAATTATATAGATAATTTTTCTCTCCTACCTTACATGAGGAGAATAGTTACTTGTATAGGAATCACACCTTGGTTGAAGATACATTAGGTACTTGGCACACCCATTCACTATTCCAAGGTGATCTGCTCTTCGCTACACCTACTTCTGATCCATAATCACTCCTAGGAACTCCAATGAAAGATATATCATGGATGTAAGTAGTTGTAGATTATATTAGGGATTTTCATCCCTCTTATCTTATTTGATATATTTTTGAAGAATAATTTATTTCATATGGGTTTTCTCATTTTCTCCACCTTGTGGTAGTTCTATTATGCTTGGGTACCTCATTAGACCTCATTATCAAGGCCCAATCTTTCTATCGACCTAATCTATACTTCAAGGGGGTGTTAGCATAGAATTTTTCCTACTTTAAATTTTATCTACATAGTTTTTAGATATCTTTATTAGGTTTTTTTATTTTATTAGGGGAAAATACTCTAGTAGTGAGTTGATTTGTTACCTTTTTGGTTACCTAATCTATCACTATATAATGTACCTCATTTATAATATTTAGCTAATGGAATAATATGAAAATCATTATTTATTTACATTTATTCCACCTAATCCTAGGATTTCATTCATTTATTATATATTCAAATATCTTGGAGTGATTTGACAGAAGCCTTAACAGCTTTATAATGAGGTCACTAGTTTCTTACCTACAAGGATGTTTTTCTTATAGAGTCTTCATATTATTTTAATATCATAGGGCCTATGATAATATAGAGAAATTTTTAACCTCTCCCAAACATGATATGGTTTATGTACCTCCTAATATTGATGTTATAAAATGACCCCTAAAGATATTTAACCCATATGTAATTGCTAAGTTTAATGAGAAATATCAAGAGATGTTAATAATTTCAAATCCCATCCTTCCAAGTATATCCTCATAAGTATAATAATATATCTCTTCACTTGGTGTTGTCCAAATGACTATATATTATGATGTCCTCCATTTAAAGTTATATTTCTTCAATCCTCATGATCCTAATGGGGCTAATTCATGATGTTGTATTTCTATACTTACCATTTTTGAAAATGTCCAAGATAAGATTTTATAAATTCAAAAAGGTAAGAGGTCTAGTAAAAGTTTCCCTATAACTCCTAATTTTCAAATGGTAATCATGGTACCAATTGTAAGTTCCATAATTTTTGAAGTACAAAACAAGTCAAAAATGGTTAATTGTATATTTTTAAATTAATCATAATTTCACCTCACTAATTAAATATTTTTTAAGGTAAGAAACATGCATGGTCACATGTGAAAAAATTTAAGCTAAGCTGTAAATTACATCCATAATTCCTTATTTTGTATATAGGTTTAGTGTACAAGGTTTAATATTTATCCCAAATACTTATCTAGTTTCACTTTCATGTAAATTTTGAAAGGCCTAATTTATAAGTTATGAATTTATTCTAAAGTTATAAAGTGAACCTTCATGAATTTTTACTCAATTTGCATCCTATTTTCCAAACTAACTTGATATGTAAAAAATGCACATAATAATTAAAATATTAATCCCTAACAAAAAAAGTCAAAGGTCTTTTAAGTTCAAACAACTAATTCCATCCAAAAGGTAAAAGATCTAATATACATAATTAGATTGGATCAATATCCACCATAAATATGTTGGAATCACAATCACTGAGAGGGGAAGTGAATATTTTTCTAAAAAAATTCTTTCAATTATAATTTAACATTATTTGAATCATGAAATCAATATAGTGATAAAGCAATGTATAAAAAACCATTCACATGAACATAAAACAAGAAAACACATATATGAATGGGGAACCCACAAGGGGAAGGAAAAACAATATGATATATGTAAATGTAATATTTTGAAATGAAACAAAAGATAAAATTATATTGATCACCAACCCCAATAAATTCAAACACCCATTTGACTAGGCTTTAGCAAGCACCTACTTGCAAGGAAGCACCAACTCCCTAAGTGAGTCAACACAAACTCAACCAACTCATGAATTTTTATCAAAATAACATATTTAATATTTTTTTATGTTCTATAACTCATTTCAAGACCTTTTTTTTCTCAACCATGCATTATTTTTTTCTTGTTTTTTTGCACACACAAATAGGCCTAAACTGCCTTATATATATACTAGTCTCATGGTCACACACCACATGATCAGAAACACACATTAAACATATTTTGTTGGAAAAAAAATAATTTTTAATACGTATTATGAATGTGTTTAAATCACAATTTTAAACTCTTTTGGTCTATAACAACTCAACTAGGCCTTACTCCTCCTTTTGGTCTCATGGAAACCTAATTATATTGGGTCTACCCTCTTAATGCTAAAACTTGATCTTCTTAGACCTAGATGGACTTATTAAAAAAAAAAAGCATTCATAAAATCATAAAATGAACTCTTATGACCTATTCCATGCTTGATTAGATCTGCATCATTTATACCATGAAAGTTCCTTTTGGACGAATTACCCTATCAGGCCTATGTATGTCAAAAGCATGTCTTACAAGAATGAAGAGTAAAAACCCTTAAGATACTAAACCATAATAAATTAAACATGAATACAAATTATAAAGGACCTTAGGGTGATAAAAAAAATTAGAACACCTTCATTCATGAGATAAAGGCTCAAGAACATGTCTACAACTTGCTTACTCATAATTGTCAGTTCAACTCAAAATTAAGTCATGATGAATTAGACATTCAATGCATGTGTAAACACCTGTAATGAATTTTTATTAATAAAAAAGGTTATATGATATATCAATAAAATTATTAGATGAAAAAATTATATGTTTTAATGGAAAATATTGGTCTTTCAAACCAATTTCTTGACCTTATCTCTCACAGTCCTATCTAAACCAGATAGGCCATTATGTGAGAAAAATTTTCACAATATTCTCCAACCTCCAAGATTATATAAAGATTGATCATGAATAAATGTCATAAATTAATTATTAATGCACTTATTGCATCAATATATCATGCACAAACCCTCAAATCTATCTCTTCATCTCTGTCTGGGTTTTACACTAATCACAACATTAGGTCTATTTGTAATGGGATTACTTAGATAAACAAATTAAAACACTTTATGGATATAACCTATCTAAAAATAATCATAGATATGTAAAATGAGTCTCTATCTTAATTTACCATCCATTTGATTTTCTTGACCTATTCAACTTTTGAGAGCTATAATAACTTCTTAATAAATAGACCTCTATCTATAAATTTTATCTTTGGAGGTACCTAGGAGAGTTTACTACATGCTAAAATAGATTTTATAGGAATTTTAATCCATATTGAGTTTTATTGAACAAAATATTTCATATCAGGTCATTATTAGGGTTTTAGGGAGGTTTAACATAGGTTTTGGTGTTAGCAATTTTTCATAAAGTACTTTCAATTGAAACTAAAATGAATACCTAGAGATCTTAACTAGGACGCTTCCCCATCTCTCTTTAATACCTCAAACTCCCATGTAGAGGTTACACATGCCACAAAATTTCTAATAGTTATTCTTCGGTTTCATACCTCATTCTATGAGCTAAAGAAGGCCTAAAACAATTATTCATGCACTTTTATTTCAAATTTTGACCTCAAACTTTGTGATCATGCCTAAAAGACTTATCTTACCTTTGTCCATGATCACATGTGAAAATTTTCATTGAAATATGATCTTCATAAATTATCAAGCAAAGTAAGGTCTAAGAGTGGTCTAGGTGTAGATTTAGACTAAGGATCCTAATCCTATAGGCTCACCTTAAAACTCTAATGAATGCTTCTACACCTTTACTTACATGATTAAACAGTGCCATACAACTCTTACATGCCTATGTTCATTCACTTTTCAATGCACATACCTCTTCATGTCATGACTAAACTTCTTAAGTACTTTAAAATCAATGACCTATACCTTCCATATAGTTATAAGACATTAATTATCTTCAAATTATCTCCTTAACTTTCTATCATGGCAACACTCTTCCATGCACCTTTTCACATCACACACTACTAACTATCCTTAATCACCTTTGACATCAACCTTAATAAGATGTGCCTTGGACATCAATGACAATAGTCAACAATATTCCCCTTTATCATTGATGAAAACATCTCTTAGAAACTTATCTCAATAGGTTATTTCTCCCCCATCTTGAACTTTTTCCCCCTTTGACATTAATGACAAATAGGTACCTATAACTTCTTAGATCACATCTATTGTAACCAAAAACTCAAAACATATGATTATGAGTCTATGAAACATTATACAAACATGATCTCCCTATATCCATGTATACCTCCTTCAAAGGACTTAGATACACAATACCACTCACCTAATCTTAGAGCTAATGAACAAACTCATTAGCTCCCCCTAAGCACTTGACTTCTTTAATGACTGCTAGGGGTAGGAATTACGCCCATTTTATATTATAGATGTTCAAATGTTGTCTTTAAAATTGTTTTAGTTATAATATCTACAATATGATCCTTAGTAGATACATACTAAAGCTTGACATTTTTTTCACTTACCTATTCTATTAGGAAATGATACCTAATAGGAATGTGCATAGTCCTTGAGTACATGACTATATTCTTTGATATGTTTATGGCACTTGTACTTTCACAAAAGATAGGACTAGGACTATCATACTACACTTTATAGTCCTTTAAGGTCTACCTCATCCATAAGACTTGGGTGAAACATGAAGCTATTAAAATGTACTTAGCCTCACAATTATATAATTCTATTGATAGTTTCTTCTTGCTTATCCATGATATTAAGCACTCTCTTGAGAAGAAAGATCCTCCACTAGTGCTCTTCGTATCATCTAGACTCCTTTCCTAGTCTACATATATATAGGCTATTAATTAAAAATACTTGCTCCTTGGATGCCAAAAACCAAAAATTCATTATCCCCTTGAGATACTTAAGTAGCCTTTTGACTACTTATAAATGATTTTCCTTTAAGTTTGCTTGAAATCTTCCCACAATACCTACTACTTGCATGATATCAGGTCTAAAGGTAGTAGCATAAATCAAACTTGTAATCATTAACCTATATGATGTTTGATTGACCTTTGGAGATTCAAATCCTTACTTATCTTACACCTTGTTATCACAAGTGAGATAACTACCTTAAAATCTTCTATCTCAATTTTTTTAGCATCTCTCTTATGTACTTATATTTTGAAATGAATATATCTCTTTTTTATTGAATGATTTGTAACCCAAGGATGAATGATAGTTATCCCAACATGGACATATCAAACTCATTATTCATCACATCTGAAAAGGCATTAGTCATACTCTCATTGTTTCCACTAAATAAGATTTCATCTATATAGACAACCACTATCAACTGATGATCATTTTCTATCTTTATGTATAGATTACTATCTTTAACTCCTCTCTTGAATCCTTTGTACACTAGGTACTTGTCCAATATAGCCTACCAAGCTCTAAGATCTTGATTTAGACCATAAAGAGCCTTTTTAAATATAAATACATAGTCCTTATTAACTGATAATGAGAAAACCTTAGGTTGCTCTATGTATGCCTCCTCTTCCAATTTCTGATTCAAAAGGGTTGTTTTGACATCCATCTGATACACCTTAAAACCTTTGAAGCATGTATATGATAGAATTAATCTGATAACCTCCAATCTTACTACTAGAGAAAATTTATTTTCAAATTCTACCCCTTCTACTTGTGCATACCTATTGCATACAAATCTAGCCTTTTCCTAATGACTTCTCCATATTCATTCAATTTGATCATAAAACTCCATTTTTTGCCAATGACATTCTTGATTTTAGGCCTAGGAACTAGTTCCCAAGTCTCATTCTTTTCTATTTGGTCTAACTCATCATTCATAGCACCTATCCAAAAGTTATCTTTGTTTACTTCTACAAGGTTATTAGGTTAAATATTAGACAATAGAGAAACATTCTATTGATTTAGGTTACTTACAAGATTTCTCTTTGTTTTCATACCTACATTTTTATTGCCAAGGATCTGTAATCTAGGATGGTCTCTCTAAATCTATTTTGAAGGAACTTTTGAATCTTGTCTTTCCTTAAATAATTATTCATCCTCATCTATCTCTATTATCTCTTATTCATTATTTAAGTCCAAATTATTTGATTCATACTTTGACTAAATGTGTGACTTCTTAGTGTTTCACTCAAATGTTGTTATTATTTAGAAAAAGGCAATAAAATTCAAAATATGGGTTATGTTAGGAGTACCTACTTGTTTGTACATGAATTGAATTAGAATTGTGAAGAGTTCCTCTTCAATTAGGGAGGATGACCTACATGTAATAAATCACTAAAGAAAATGTATTTGTTAGACAAGTATCTAAGTGGATTTCCTAGTGCTAGCTAGATCCTGAAAGTGAGAGCTTCCTTAGGGGATATCAATCCACCATTTTAAAATAATTAAGTTAGTAAAATAAAAAGAAAGTAATTGAATAAATGATCAAAAAGTAATGAAATTGATAACAATAATTATCTGATAAATATATATGATAAAAATGGTCTAATAAGTGATACACTAATTAGTACTAGTGTTAGTGGGTCAAGGTGTGATTCAATTAATCTAGAAAAAGTCCTGTGGGTGGTCAAAAACATAGAAAAGTGAATTAAATTAGGAAAAGGAAGTGGAATAATCTTTCTATATTTTCTTACCATATGTGACCATTGATGGTTGGGTTGATCATCGACAGTTAGGCCTGATCATTGATAGTTGGGTTGATCATCGATGGTTGACTATCTAATTCTAGAGTTCGTCAATATCTAGTTTTCAAGGATTTGGAATGAATTTTGGGAGTTGGGAAAGGTCTAAATTGATTGAAAAAGGGAAATAAAGTATGTGGATGGAAATAAATAAGTACTTGTCATACCTGGAGTGGATTAGATGAGTAATAGGTGTTGTTTATCTATGGGTGGAATTTAGCTTGATTATGGTAGATTAATGGTGCTTGGACACTTGGTTGAGAGGTAGTGGAAAGTTGGATCTTATAAAGAAGTATTGATAGTGATGGATAATGCTAAATGACTTAAAAGAGAAAAATTTGAGTACTTGAGCTCTTGATAATAATTATAGATGGTTTGACCTCCTAGGCCTCTCTCTTTTATAGGCATAAGTAAGAGGTGAAAGTGGTTGTCCAAACTAGATTTTAAGAAGGCTTCTAAATATAAGTCATCTATGTAAAGGGATCACAACTAGATTTAGACTACCATATTTAGAAAATCAAGGTAGTGGTTTGTATGTAGGTTACATGTAAGAAGATTAGGTAATTAAACCTAACCATTGACAGTTGGGATGACTATCAATGGTTACCAAAATAGCCTAAAAGGCCATGTTAAGCTTAAAACTACTAAAGATAGGCTTAGATAAGGGAAAAATAGTCTAAGGGGCCTGTTAGGAGTCATGGCACTTGGGAATATATGTGTAAAATTTTGGTGTCTACATTTTTTCCCTTTTTATTATATTGATCTTGTGAATGATTGATAAAACAAAAACAAAATTTGGGTAAGGTCATTTTTGCCTTGAGTTAAGAGGAGGTAATTGCCCTTGAAATCAAGATGTAATGATTTCAAGTGAAATTGGATCAAGGTTTGATAAGTGGTAGGTGGTAGGGTGAGATGTGAAACTTAAAAAAATAAAAAATGACTAAGTGTGATAGGGTAGATCATGCAAAGTCTAAATTTGTCAAGGTTAATAAATAATAATTTTGGTCCAAAGAAGACAAGTGACCAATGTATCACATGACTATTATAGGCATGTTAGTTGGATACACCTATTAGTATCCAAGTTAGATTTAACATTTTCATTTAGTATCAAAAGTAGGAAGTGCTCCCATGAACATCAAATGGGTTAATGTGTGATAGGTATCCAAAGTAGGAAGTACTCTCATGAAAACAAAAATGATTTGATTGTGGCACTTGGTGGTGTAAATAGGTAACCTAGCAAGGTTATTTGGTGTGGTCAAAATAAACTAGGTAAAAGTTAGCTCAATATATGCACATAGTTTAGATAATAGGATCAATATCAAGGTGGACATGGGAAAATGGGTGGGTTGGGGTATGACCGAGCTGAATCTACATATACTAGGCAAGTAGACACTACCTACATAGTGTAAGGGATATAATATACCATAACCACTTTAGGTTGAATGTAATTTTTACTCAAATGGTAGTGTTGAGTTTGATAGGTGACTAGATCAGTGAGAGTGTGCATAGAATATAATTGAGTGTACAAACATAAGTGCTTGATGTCAATGGCTCAGTGTTAATGTGGATGTAGTCAAATTTAGTTGTCAAGGATGAGTGATTTTACACAAGGTAAAGGTCTTGCATTATGATCCTTTGGAAAGGGATTAGTTTAGGTGTTTTTGTTGTGCTACAAGAGAGTAAAAGAAAAAAAGAGAAAAATAAAAAAATGAGGGGCCCTTGAGCATCAACCGTCATGGGTCAAAAAGGTAAAATATTGACGGTCACCATGACCATATATGGTTAAAGGGGAAACCATAAAAGGATAGATAGGTTAAAAAGTGAAAATGAAAAGTCATTTTTACATTTTACCCTCTTTGACTCCATGTATTCTATTCTTGATGATTTCTCCATCTGTGAAGTAGTGTGTTTGGATCAAAGTGTAGTTATTTTAATCATGAGGTGAAAAGTGATTTGGATTTGTGTTTCATTGAGATGGATGGTGGAGGAGGACATGGCTAGGCAAAGGGACTCGGGCTTCAACTACAACATTGATCATGGAATGAGATAGGTGTTGTTTAATTTAGTTGAATATTTGTTTAAAGAGAAATAAATTGGTGTACTTAGGTAATAATAGATGAATGTTTGTTTTTGGAGGGCAATGTTTGTCAAAACCTTATATTGTAGGTTATCATTTAATTGGTTAAAATACTACTACTTATTATTATTAAATGAATGGTAGCTAGGATTTGAGGAGAGATTAGGATATTGTTGTCTATATATGTAATAACCTCTATGTTTTACTAGGATTTTAGGGGTTCTTGGGGGTCGACTGTTCATTGTTAGTGGTCACCCTCAGTGACCTTTGATGGTTGATTCAAGGGATCAAACCCTTCTAGAGGACCATTAACAGTTGGGCCAACTATTGATAGTCGAGGGTCTAGAGTAAAAGATCCTCATAAAGAGGTTTTGTTTGTTTGTGTTTTTGAAATTTTATTAGAGGTTGGGAAAATGTAAAAAGGGTAAAAAAGTGTTAGTTTAGGTTTAGTAGAGGTGGTATGATTGTTTGATATGTTGGGGTGAGTTAGTCATGTAGGTAGGATACTTTTGTTAGAAGAGTCTAATTTCTAGAAAGGGTTGGTTGTTGGTTTTGCACTGAGCTTGATTAGGAAAACCAAGTGTGCTTACCCACATTATTGTTTTATAGGCACGAGACTAGATTTAGCTAAGGGACTAAGTCTTGAGCCTATTTTTTAAGGTACAAGATATGATAATATATGATGAGTGGTGGCACATGGAGGTTGTTGGATTGGGTGTAATGCACCACTACCAATATGTACCCCATGATCCTGCCATGCTTGTTGCAATAATCAAGAGATGGGATCCTGAGACAAACACCATTTGGCTATAGATAAGAGAGATTACTATTGTATTGGAGGATATTTATAGGATTACCTGATTGCATATCAAAGGCAATCTGATATATCATATAGAGAGTAAGGAGAGGGATTTTTACATGGAGCTTATTTATGGTGAAGATCAGATAGATGCATAGTTCTATGTTAGTGGGTTTGGCTATGGCCCTTTATATCAAAAGGCACCTAGAGATAGGTTTTTAATAACCATGATGATGATGGAATTAATGAGATTTGTGCTACTAGATTTAGTTGATGACCACTTACTTTATTTGTTTTTTGGAGTTCTAACAGAGATACTTTTGAGAGGGACTATGTTTGGTTAGCCATAGGTGTTATTTATGCAAATTTATAGGGAATTGTGGGGTTTCAAATCACATCAATGCTATGGATTAAGCATTGGGATTGTTTTGAATTTCTATGCCTTTCATCACATTAAGGTATTGAGACCCTTGGGGCTACTAGATAATACACATGCACTGACTGACTATGTTATTGGCTTTATGCACTAGAGGAGAATGACTGTGTAAATAGAAGGAGGTGGTGGGGCTAGAGATATTGAGTGGTTCCATGATATATTAGAGGGTTTAGTGCTAGGGGATACTATATGATAACCATATGTTGGGTGGCCACAGTGGGTAGGGTACAGGTATCACACTATAGGACTCTAGAGTTGGAGGTGGGTATAAGGTAGGAGAGAGATGGAGACAAAGATGATCCTATTTAATCAGGTTTAGAGATAGTTTGGTCTAGTTTAAGGGATTCCACCTGACACCCATAGATATAGGAGAGAAGATGCCAAGTTTCTACTTCATAAACCTTAGTTGGTACATATTATATGTGATTTTGAGGAGTTACTAGTGGGTGCTCATATTGATGATGTTAATATCACTGATGGCTATACAACCTGCTACTAGGAGAGGTACACTGCACTTGATTTTAGATGTGGTGATGGATGTCAACAACCCATGAATGTGGATCCAAGGGTAGGATAAAGGTAGGGTGACCCATAGGTAGTAACAACTATAGTAGTAGTCCAAGCTTAGATAAATGGTTTACAAGGATAGTTGACCACACTATAGGGCTAGATTATGACACTTTAAGGATAGGTGGGGGATATGATAGTTGAGAGGGACTAGGCATAGGCCCATGTTATCATTCTATATGGGTAGGTAGCTAGTCTACAAGAATAGAAAGGCACATTGTATGGGTAGATTAGTGTGAGTGTGGTAGGTATAATAGTAGGAGGGCCATTGAATTTAGTGCCATGAGCATAGTATTTAGCCACTATATAGGAGCTTAGATACTATGAGGCAATGGTGCTAGATCAATTTCCCATGCTATGAAATTTGTTGAGTTCAAAGCTAATTTAGGGGGTGGGGCCATGCTAGCTACCACTAGGTAGTGGTTTACTACAGTTGCTCAGATAGGGGTATTAGGGGGACCACCATTGGGTATAAGTATAGATAGGGCCAATGTTAGTAGTGTAGGTGGTCTGAGTGTTCTAGGGGCTTGATATGATATTAATGTTATGTATAAGATTTGTGATTCTGACCTACACATCAATGTAGTGAGATGTATAGTTTGAGAGAGAGCTTACATTCACATGTACTATCTTTGACCATTTTATGTATATGGTATATGCCATTTGATGTTTTATGTGATGCTCATGTTCGTGATTTATGGTTATGGATGTTCATGATTTATGGTGACTTAATAGTTTAGGCATGTGATATTTTATAAAGTTGAATTATGATGTTTTAATTCTTCCCATGGTTAGATAGGGTATGTTATATATGGATACATGTTATGGCTCTCATTTTATGGTTATGTGTATTGATTGGTGAATGGTGTATGATATGATGTTTTCCTTATTGATTTGGTTTATGGTACCATAACATATTTAGAAGATTACATGATGTGATGGATAGGTGAATGTTTGTGGTTGGTTGCTTTGTGTTTACATTGTGCTTGGATCAATGGTGGATAGATGATGTTACTTGTTTGACATAGTTATTAATGTTCATGCTTTTAGTATGATGTTTTTTATTTGTGTTTATAGGCTTACGTAGACTAATAAAAGATATGAAAAATAACATAGTGCCTTTCAATTAGTAAATACTAACACAAAACCCAAAATTAGATTGGTTTAGTGAACCTAATCCTTTCAAGTGTTTTGCATTTACAAGCCTAGGTTGATAGATAGAGATCCTGATAACATTGTGTCAAGTGAGTTCATAGTCCCATGCATATGATATGTGGAGGAAGAATGGGTGAAACTAGAATTGTTAGCAAGATTAGTATGCCTTTTTTGTAGGTGTCCAAAGAGGGGGTATAAATAAGTCTATATCCATATATAAAGTGTAGACCGATCAATCCATGAAGTCTACTAAGGAGAGCCTATTGCAATTTTCCTAATTTTACTACTATGTAGGAGAGCTGATTGTAGCTTTGAACCAAAATTGTTGCATTTTCAAATTGATTTTGAATTTTTCTTAGGGGTTAGGGAAGCTAATTAATACAAGAAGCTTCTAAGAAATTGTTATCTTTGACTTAATTTTTATCTAGCCATCCTTCAAGGGAGTGGTCTAGATTTATATGGTTATATCAAATGCTTTTGATAACTATCCTTCAAGGGAGTAGTCCACCTTACATTTTGTAATTTTAGAAAGAGATTTTAATATCTATCCTTCAAAAGAGTAGTCTATGGATACCAAAGATGACCCATAGTTTATTTTTACTATTTGATATGAATTTTAATTTTATTTGAGTTTCCTTTACATAGACCTATTTCATACATGCTCAATGGACTACCTTTATGAAGGCAAAACTAAGCTGACATGGGGTGCCAATAGGTGAAGAAGAGGTATAGGTAACAAAGACTATAGGAACCAATCTATGAAAATCATGCCATGGATAGAGCCATGATATCCATATTTCAAGATTAAGATATAATTGTGATGGATAATCACATGATTCAATTGTAGTCAATTTTCCCTAAGAAAGGGAAATGAATGTGGTTACAAAGGATGAGCTCAAGTTAAACAAATGATGATTATGATCCCCTATCTACTAATAAAAGGGATGTAGATGTTAAGCATTAAGGGATGAGAAGTACTATGAAAATCATGCCTTGGATAGAGCCATGATATCCATATTTCAAGATTAAGATATATTTGTGATGGATAATCACATGATTTAATTTTAGTCAATTGTCCCTAAGAAAGGGAAATGAATGTGGTTACAAAGGATGAGCTCAAGTTAAACAAATGATGATTGTGATCCCTATCTAACAATAAAAGGGATGTAGATGTTAAGCATTGAGGCACTCAGGTTCTAGTTTTCCTTTAAGAAAGGACAAATGATAAGCTCCTAATCCATACTTATGGGTTATGATGTAGGATCTAAGCCAATTGAAGGAAAATTTGTGCTTTTTGATTTTCTCTATATTAGTGACATGTTAGTTTTTCTTTAGGACAAGATCTCTAATGTTTAATTCATGGATTTCCATGTGTTTGTTATAGGCTCATTTTATTTGTGCTTGATAGACACAAAGATGGGAAAAGGTAGCTAAATGATGCTCATCAGGTAGTTAAAGTTGGGTTAAACATTCTTGATGGTAATCATCCTTTGAAATGAGGTCATGCAATGATATGCAAAGACAAGGTATTTGGATTTCAAGAGGCAAGATGGCCTTGGTTCCAAAGATGAGAGAAAAGGGTGTAGCACTAGTGGGGGTTTGGATGCTAGTATAATATGCCCATAGGGTGAAGGGGATGTGCAAGTGCCAATCCCACCCTAAGGTATTGACTATTTTGGTAAGCACATTGTTAATATTTTTGTTAGAGGCTTCAACTTGTCTATTTTCTTATGGGTGATAAGGTGATGCAAATTTGAGTTTAATACCAAATACATCATAAAGGCCCTAAACTTGTTTATTTTTAAAACATTTACCATCATCATTAATGATCTTATGGGGAACACCAAAATGATAGATGATATGATGGGTGATGAATTTGATAATATTTTTAGCTTTCATCAAGATAAGGGGAATAGCTTCCACACATTTGGTAAAATATTCAGTTGTGGTAATGATAGAATGATGTTATGAAGAGTCAGGGTTGATTTCACTAATGAGGTCTAGACCCCATTATGATAAAGGCTAAAATATATGGAAACATGAAGGATACTACTAGGTTCATGATGTAAATTAGCATGTTTTTGACACTTGACACACCTTTATATGTAATCATAGTAGTCCTAGTTGAGGGTTGGCCAATAATAGCCTAGGTAGAGGATGTAATTAGCCATAATGATGGCACTAAAGTGACCCCCATAGATACAATCATGTGTTTTTTTAATGGCATGACAGGCTTCTAGACCATGGTGGAAATGAAAAAGGAGGCCATATAAGCCTCATTTATAGAGTATTCCTCCCATAATGGTATAACAATAGGTGCTCTGAATAAATTTTTGACAAGCATTCTTGGAGAGGCCAGATGGAATTATGCTAAGGTGAAGGTAGTCAAAGGTTTGCTGGTACTAGAGGTTGAGAAGGATCTCCTCCACACTAAATATGGTTGGAGTGTCTATCTTGGTTTAGGAGGGATTGGTTTGGTGATGGATAATGATCAATAGTTTAGAGTCTAATGGTGTTAAAGGGATCTGACAAGCAAGCAAATCCATGGTATCGATAAATTTGTTAGTAGATCATGGGGTGGTTTGAATATGGTAACATTATAATGAGGCTATGATTTATATGACTAGTTACTTATATAGCTATAAAACCTCATTATTACATTGCTAAATACTAATAACTTGATTGACCACAAGCTAAGAATCACAAAGATATTAATTATTTTGACTCTTAAGGTTAAATTAGTTTAGAGAACTATTATTAGGGCTTCATATTCAACCATATTTTTGGTACATTCAAAGTCAATTTTAAAGGATAAATGAAGTGGTTCACCAATAAGGAGATAAGGATGATACTAGCTCCCCCACCACACTAACATTTACAACCATTAAAAAACATGGTTTCGTGATTGGTGAAATCTGCTTGAGATAAGTTTATGATAGAATCATATGGAAATGCAAGAAGGGGAGGTTATTTTTATTTTATGGGTGCCTCAACCAATTGGTTGATGATAACCTACCCCTTGATCAATTTTTATTGGAGAAACACAAGGTCAAATTTAGCTAAAATCATGAGACACTTAGCCATATGTTGGTTTTGGTATGGTTTAAAGTGAATGTATACGAGGGGGTTGGTATTGGTGATGAAAAAATTCTTGTGGTTAAGGAGGTAGTGGAAAGGTTTGCTGACCACAAAGACTAAATCTAGACATAATTTTTTTGTATGTGTGTACCAAGTCTCATAGTCAACCAATGTCTAACTAATGTAATAGATGGATTGCTCTTTGTGTTACTCATATTGATGGGAAAGCATTGGCCCTAGGGAGTGATTTGTGGTAAAGATATATATCTAGAAGGGCTGATCATCCTTAGGAGGTATAAGGATATGTGGGGATATTAGGTACTCTTTGAGTGCATCAAAGGCCTTTTGATAATTGACATTCCACTTGAAAGAGACATCCTTTTTCAAGAGGTGGTGCAAGGGTTAACACTAATCAAATAGTTGGGAGATAAAGTGATGAATGGATTGAAGTTTCTCATGTAAGCTGCATAATTATTTAAGATTGGTCAAATGTATCATCTTGAGGATGGCTTTAATTTTGTCTAGATCGACTTTGATTCCTCAAAGCGAAATGATGAAGCCAAGAAGTTTTCCTAATAAGACCCCAAAAATGCATTTCTTGGAATTGAGGTATACATGATAATAGATAAGTCACTCAAATATAATATTAAAGACAACTAAATGGTCTTTGGAAAGCTTAGACTTCCTGAGAAGGTTATCCACATAGTCTTTGATGATTGTATGGATAAGGTCATGAAAAATATATGTCATGGTCCATTGGTAAGTTGTATCAACATTCTTAAGGCCAAAGGGCATGACCTTATAACCAAAATTCATCCATGGGGTAATGAAGGCCATTTTGTGATGATCTTTAAAAAAAAATCAAAATCTTATTATAACTTTAAAATCCATCCATGAGTGATAACATCTTATGGCTTGTTGTAAGATCGACAAGTTGGTCAATGCTAGGTAAAGGAAAGTCATCCTTTAGGATAGAAAGGTTTAGGTCATGAAATTCCACATAGATATGAAATCCCCTTATGTCTCTAGTGATAGGTATAATGTTTGAACCCCATTGAGGATAGTCTATGGGTTGAATGAAGTTAACTGAAAAGAGGCATTAAAGATCTTCTTTGATAGGGAGGGCTATGTGAGGATACATTTGGTGAGGTTTACATTTAATAGGTTTGGTATAATAATTGGTGATTATGTTATGGGTGGAAATGGCTAGGTCAATACCAATCATATCAACATAAGACCAATCGAATATGATGTTATGCTCATGGAGAATGGTTGAGTAGTCCTATAGTTCCTCAGGAGTGAGAGTTTAGCCAAGTTTGATGATGTCAGGGTTATCTAAAGTGCCTATGTCAATGTTTATGGTAGATTAATTCAACATGGTTGAGGATTCCATAGGTAAATATTTATGGATGGAAGAATCTAGTGTAACAAGGTAGGTGAGAATAACATCATCATCTTGACAATGAATAGTGTTAATGTAGGAGAGTCTTCTCCCATGAGTTTAGGATGGGTTAAAGGGATGGATATGGATGCCCCCTCCTATTGATAAGTTAAGGGGCCAAGGGTAATAATGTTGATGAAAAATAATTTGGGTTAGATGATGTCCTCATCTTTACTTACAGGTAAAGGGAATGTTGGTGAGGAAGGGGGTTCTTATTTGACAATGGTTGGGGTAGGTTTTTTGGCCTTCTTCTTATTGGTTAAGATGAATCCAAGGTTATATTTCTCATAATGATTTTAGGTCTCAATCAAATTTAATGTGAAGGTATATGTTATTCTCATACTATCCAAAACCAAACCCCTTCTAGGCACACTTGTGAAGGTATAGTTTAGCAAAGTCAAGTTTGTCCAAGTAAGAGAAGCCAGAGGTAAGTGGTTGAGGTAAAGGGTGGAAAATGGTAATATTAAGTGGCTTGTCAATTCCCCCATAAATAAAGTGGTTTTGATAGCTAGGAGGTCCTAAAGGAATAATGGATCCTATTTTGGGGTTATAATCCATTTTGTGGTTGAGTTTCCCATATTCTTGGGGAGTAAGGAGGAAATCTAGGGTGAGGAGATGATATTATCCAAGGGTAAGGCATTGGAAGGTAGAATCCAAGGGATCCCTATTGGGTATTTAGTCCATAGAAATATATGAAATGGTAGATGCTTTTATAGGAGGGGAAATAATGGATTTGGCTTTTATGGGTGGCAATTTTTTTGGTGCTTTGGATGGAGGTAAGAGAACATCATTATGTCAATAAGTCATTTTACATGATGTAAAAGGGATAGAGTCAGAATGTATGGTAACCACATGACCTTCATGTTCAAACTTGTCATAATGATGGAGGGGTAGAAGGTACATAAGCCATGGCATGGATCTAAGGTCTCCCTAGTAAAATGTTATATTAGAATTCACCTTTGACCTCATAGAAAAGTTTGGGGAGCATATAAAGACCTAAATGAATGTGAAAGATAATAGTGCCTAGGGTAGTGGTCATAGTGTCATTAAAGGATCTAAGGATGGCTAAATTTTTAGACATGACATTGTCTGGTAGCTTGAGTTGGTTATAAGCATGGGAAGAGATGATATTGATACTGGCTCCTCCATCGATCATAACCCATTTGACATGGGTTTGGTTGATATGGGTAGTGATAAAGAGATGTGGATCTGGGTCTTCAAGGTGGATATAAGGTATCTTTAAGTCCTTGAAGGTGATAAGGGTAGAGAGTTGGAGATTACTGATGAAGGACTCTATAGGTTGGGAGTCTCCTAGTCAGATCTCAATGGCCTGCATAACCTCTATCATAACCTAGAGATGGTGAGGTGAGGTGGAAATGAGCTCATAGAGGCTTATCTTAGCTGGGGTTTGGTAAAGTTGCTTAATAATGACCCTCCTAATGGATTCAAAAGGTTTACCTTGGGATGTGCCTAAGATGGTTACTTTGGGTGGAGTCAAGGATGTAGAGGGTTAGACTAGGTTTGGTTTAGACTAAGTAGGTGGGTATGTCCATGGAATAGATGCCTTGGTTTTCCCCTTATCCCTTTGTTATGATCATATGATTATGTTGATCATATAGATAGAGGGGAATAATATGGTAGGAAGTTGTGTAATTTTCTCATCATTCTAAGGTGAGAGTGGAGGATCCAAGTGGTAAATAACCAATGGGTGTGTTAATAAATGGTTAAAGGGAAGCTATTCTAGTAAGAGATCATCCTTGTCATAAAGCTAGTGGATAATGGTCTAGAGATCTATATAGTCCTCGATATCATGTCCAAGTATCTTGAAATAGGAACATGTTTTTTGGTTTTTGTACCAAGTCAATTTTGAACCAAGAGGGTCAAAGTTTATAATAAGAGGTAGGGTGAGGTATGAAGATTGTGATAACCTTTAAAAAATGGCTAAATAAGATTCAAGGAGAGATGGGAAATTTCTAAGGTTTGTCCTTTTGGTTGGTAAGTAGGGTATTTTCATGGGAGAGGGTTTGGTAAGAGAAAGCTTGGGTGAGGTGACATTTCTAAGTAATGGTTTTGGTTTGGACATGTTACGGGTTAAAGGGTTTGATTTTGATAGTTTAGCTGTCATTAGTTCCAAGAAAACTAGTGTATCAAAGATTAATTAGGTTGGCACAAGAAGTGGTGGTGGATGACATATGTTAAAATGGATTTGCCTTTTAGGTAGAGTTGATGGATGAGGACCCAAGATAAAAGGTAGGGTAGAAGAAGGAAAAACCCTAGGCATGTGGCTACTTGATGGTTTTTCTCTTTTGGTTGGCTAGGGTCAAGGTTTGGGTGGAGTTTTTGATGGGGTCAAATGGACTTTAAGAAATGGGTAGACCAAAATCTATATGGGGAAGGTAAAAAGGTTTGTAATAGGTTTGTGTGGTAGTTTGCTTGATTGAGGTGTGATTGCCTTAGTTGGTGGGGCATGTAAAGGGTTGGTAGATGTTTTGATTAGTTTGAGAGGTGGTGGAAATATGATAGATTGGTTGGTTAAAGGTGTGCTAGAAGGTTAGGGTTAATCGATGTAAGGGAGGCCTAGTTATTGCCAAAAGGTAGCTTGATCCATATCTAGGTTGAGGGCAAATTCTAATTTCTACACTAATGTGGAAAAAGGTATGTGTACTAGCTTTGATTTGTAGGTAGTGGGTGTAAGAGATAGACTTGTAGGTTTTGGATGCTGGTTGATAGGTTGATTGATTTCCTAAGGTGAGGGAAGAAAGGTTGAGATAAATGGCTCATCCATGGGAGGTATCAGTAGAAACACTTCCCTTATAGGAATAATATCCATAGGAGTAGTGTTTGGTTGGGTAGCTGGTGGAGGTGGAAACTTAGGAATGTTTGGTTATTTATGTATGCCTATTAGTGTGGTATGTGATGATTCCAAGGCTTATATGAGCATGGCTAGGGAAAAAGGAACCTTCTTGAGGTGAATTTCTGATGGAGGAGAAGATGACTCTTCCACCTTTGTAAGTGAAGTGGAGGGAGAGTGGGTAGATTAGATGGTTAGGTATTCATGTATAGTTGTATCATAGATCATCTTGACTATGTAGGAATCATGAGAGCCTTTGGCCTATGTGTCCTCATATTTGATAGGGGCATGGTTGGGAAATGTTTTTTTGAAGATGTCTAGGGCTTGATTTTGAGGGGCATTGGGGTTATCCAATGTTATTTTCCCCTTGTCAATGAGACTTTTAATAAAATTCTTAAAGGTATTGCATCGATTGAAGTCATGTTTGATCACTCGATGAAAGGCACAAAGGTCATTTTCATTGTACCAAATAGGTTTTGGTTGAGAATAATCAAACTGTGGAGGGGGCTTAATGGGTGAAAACTATACAATATTATTTTTTAGTAATTTTTCCAACATTGAGGCATAATATTCTCTAAGTGGAGTAAATTTTTTTGGGTGCTTCAGTTTGGGTTCCTTGAGCCCTAGTTAGAGGGATTGGGAAAGTTTTATTGATTGATAGTAGGTGGTATGGTAGCCTTAAGGATGACTATATTGGTAGTTCATTTATTCTTAGCCCTGAAGTTAGCTTGATTGCCTCTTTTGGAGGAGGAGGTTTCATTGGTCTTGATGGTAGATTTTTTGTTTCATAATTTCAATTTACCCTCGTCTATAGCTTGGTTCTCTAATTTGCATGCCATGGTAAAATATTCATCAAAATTTATGAAGATTTGGATGGCAATGTAGAAGAGATGTGCTTGGCATAAACATGATTAAAAATTTTCAATCAATTCTAGCTGAAGCAAGGAGAATGATAATTGGTTGATCAAGCTTCTCCAGTGAGCTATAAAGTCAGCTATAAACTCATCCTCAAATTGGTTGATGAAATAAAGATTAGTGATAGAGAATTTTTTGGATATATTTATTGAGAAATGATCTAAGAAGGTCTATGCCAATTGGTTAAAGGAGAAGATGGAATGTTTGGTAATGACACTATACCAGTCCAGTGTCAGGCTAGAAGAGACATAGGAAATGTGCATAAAAGTAGGGCATCATCATAGGTAATCATGTAGCAAGAGTGCCTAAATGCTTTTAAGTGTTGATTGGGGTCTTCCTTATTGTTAAACTTGGTGAATTTTGGAAGCTCCCATTGCGTTAGATAAGGTCTGATAGGGACTGAAGGGTGAATGGGCTCATTACAAACTTGGTCATAAGATAGAATGTTATGGGCTCTCAAAAGGGATGACTCAAGAGTTTTCATTTTATCCACGATAATTTTCATTAAGTCTATTTGAGATGGTGTACCTAAGGGGTTATAAGCCATATATTTTGGTTGGGAGATATATTGATAATTGACATGAGAATAATAGATGGCCCCATATTGATAAGAAGTTATGGGGGGTTAGGTAGATGACATATAATGATAAGTAGATGTTGATGGTTGGGTAGTAGGTATATACACTTGCAAGTTAGGGGTATAACTAAGGATAGATGATGTAGATAATTTTTGGGATGCTGAGGTAGGTTGAGTTGTGCTAGGATTGGTAATAAGGGGGGTGGTTGTGATCTTTATGCTGATGGGTGGTGAGGTAGAAGGGATAGGTACCCCTAAGATTGGTAAATAGGTATTAACTAATGGGATAATATTGACATGATGGGTTGATGGTTGGGTTATCCCCAAGGTAGAGGAGTCATTAGTAGGTTTGGATGGTGTAAGGGTAATGGTTGGTTGGATAGGTTGGTTCTCAGCCATAGTGTTAAAGGGGTTGGTAAATGAAGACGTCTGAGTAGTCAAAGGTTGGGTGGTGACCATGGAGATAGGGATAAACTCCTTAATGTGGGATGGCATGTTGTAAGGAGGATCTTGTGGTGGAGTTAAAACTATGATATGGTGAGAAGAGGTATTAAGATAGTGTTGAAGGGCCACTTGATTATTGTCTAAAAAGTGAGAAAATTTAAGTCTCCTTAGGGAAATACTCAAGGGAAAGTAGGGATTCCTAATGGAAAAGGTAATTATCTCACCTCTGAGATGTAATCCATAGATGAGGAGATAGAGGAGGTTAATTTAGGTGATGGGTTTCATTCTTCTACGTCTCTTCACCAATGATGAGTGAAAACCATACAAAAAGTGGGAAATAATACAAAAGAATAGACTCATTGCTCAAATAGAATGAAGACAAAGAAAATAGTCAAGGCAATCAAAGAACACACTAGAGAGTATGTTTAAGCATTAAGTTATTTTTAAGATCTTTTTTGGCTTATGCCTTAGTTTATGAGAATGTATGATAGGAGTTGCCTTGTAGGTTAGGTACTATTTAAGTAGTCTATGGATAGTTTTGGGTTAGTTTTAGTGCTCAAAATATTATATATTGGAATCAATATGTGGCTTGGTATTGGGGCCTACCCCCTCACTTCACAATCCCACAGTGATAAGGGTATTAGGTAATTTTCTAATATATATTGATATCTAGAGTTTATACTCAACTAGAGAGCTGAGTTGGTTCTCCTCTTGGTAATAACCTCCAAGTAGGATTGTTGACAGTGGGTAAGGTAATCGCTAGGTGATGAAATCCTAGTCAGACCTTGTCTCAAGTGATTTATGATGTTTTATTTATTATTTGGTTTGGTTATGTAACATATGTGTGCTAAATTAATCTTGGTGTCATTAATTAAGATAAGTGAGCTAGAAGAAGTAGACAATCAATATTTGCAGTATGTTTTAGACCCAAATGAAATTTATATTTTAATTATGAGCAAAAATAGAGAAAGAAGCATATAGATGTGGATAAAAATAAAACCCATGTAGAGACTTGGGTCCCATCGAGCATGCCAAAATATTTCACTCAAATTTTGATATTATTTAGAAGGTAGTAAAACCAAAAATATGGGTTGCGATAGGAATACCTACTTGTTTGTGCATGAGTTAAATTAGAAGATCATGAAGAGCTCCTATTTGGCTAGGGAGGATGACTTGTATGTAATAAATCACTAAAGAAAATTTATTTGTTAAACAAGTGGCTAGGTGTATTGCCTAGTGCTAATTAGACCTCAAAAGTGAGATCTTTCTTAGGGGATATCAATCCATCATTTTAGAATAATTAAGTTAATAAAATAGAAATAAAGTACTAGCATCAATGATCAAAAAGTTTTGAAAATAATAACAATAATTTATTGATAAATAGATATGATAGAAATGGTCTAATTAGTGATAAACTGATTATTACTATTGCTAGTCAGCCAAGGTGTGATTCAAGGAATATAGAAAAAGTCCTATGAGCAGTCAGAAACATATAAAAGTGAATTGGATCAGGAAAAAGAAGTAAAATAAGCTTGTTAGATTTTTTTGCCATAGGTGACTGTCAATGGTTAGGTTCACCATTAGTGGTTAGGCTTGATCATCAGTGGTTAGGCTGATCATCAATGATTGACTGTATCCAATTTTGGACTTTGTTAACATCTAGTTGTCAAGGATTTTAGATCAAATTTCAAGAGTTGGGAAAGGTATAAATTGATTTCAAAAAGGAAATAAAGTATGTGGATGGAAATAAACAACTACTTGTCTTACTTGGAGTGGATTAAGTGAGTGATAGGCATTATTGATTTATGGGTAGAATCTAGCTTGATTCTGGTAGAGTAATGGTGCTTAGAGACTTGGTTGAGATGCAAAAGTAATTTTTCTCTCAAAAAGAGAGGTTGATAGTGTTGGATAATGCTAAATTACCTACAAGATAAAACTTTGAGTACCTGATCTCTTGATAATAATTGCATATGGTTTGACCTCCCATGCCTCTCTCTCTTATAGGCATAAGAAAGAGGTGGAATTGGTTATCCAAACTGGAGTTAAAGAAGGATTTTAAATATACATCATCCATGTAAAGGGATCACAACTAGATTTAGACTACCTTATTTATAAAATCAAGGTGGTGGTTTGCATGTAGGTTGCATGCAGGAAGATCAGGTAGTTGAACCTGACTATTGATGGTTAGGCTGACCGTCAATGATTAACCTAACCATTGATAGTCAAGGCTAACTACCAAAATAGCCTAAAAGGCCATGTTAAGCTTAAAACTACTAAATATAGGCCTAAATAAGGAAAAAAGGGTCCCATGGTCCTGTTATGGGTCGTGGCACTTAGGAATATGCATGTGAAATTATGGTGTCTAGACTTAGAGCTAGTCTCATCAATATTCACATTGGTGTTTTCCACTATCTTTTGCAACCTATTATTATAAAATATTTAGGTTTAGCTTAATGATGACTATGCTAAGAATATTCTTTCATCAAACCTAGAATCAAACTTACCTAAGTCTTCTTCATCTCTTTTGATGAAGAATTTATTTCCAAACACTCTAAAGTGTTCCACATTAGCAAGTTTACCTTTCCACATTTCATAAGGAGTTTTATTGCCATTAATCCTTATATGTATTCTATTCAAAATATATACTATAGTACTCATTTCCTCTTTCTAATATCCATTAGATTATCTTGATTAATTTATCATAGTCCATGTCATTTATTAAACTATTTTATTCTTTCTTTCTACTACCCCATTTTGCTAAGGTGTCCTACCTATTGAGAACTATCTCCTTATGGACCTCATACTAGTCATCAAATTCATTTAACCAAAACTCTCTTCCTTGTTAGATATTAGGCATTTGATCTTTCTATTCTTTTCATTCTCAAAAATATCCTTGAATGCCTTGAACTTATCAATAACTTCTAATTATTCCTTCAATAATGCTACCCAAGTCATTCATGTGCAGTCATCTATAAGTAACATGAAATAAATATCTCCTTGAATGATTTGGATTATTATAGGTCCATAGAGATAAGTTTGTATTAACTATAAAGGTATTTTAGTATAATAATCCTTAAACTTGAACCCCCTTCTTATTTTATTACCATATTAACATGCCTTAGAAAGTGTGTTTGTAGGTTTGGTGATTTTAGGCATATTGTTCACAAAATTCTTTGAGCTTATCTTGACCAGATTAACAAAGTTTAGGTGGCCAAAACTTATATTCCATAGACAACATTCATCCATCTTAATTATAAGGAATATCTACTTCTTGATCTCATTCAAGACATATAGATTGTTTTCAGTCTCTTAATATTGGCTATTAGCCTTCTTGATTGGCTCTCCTTATACCACATTGTCTGTCATGAAATGTTAGTGTGTGTTCTTAGTTTCACATTAAACTTACGCTAATAAATTTATGTTTCAATCCTTCCACATATAAAACATTCTCTATCTTGGAATTCCTATTATACAAACTCAATATACCCTTGTGTTGAGGTCAACATACCCCCATTTCTAAAAAATGGGAACCCTTGTCTTAATTTGTGCAAATTTGTACCCTAAATTTGAAAATTCATTTGATCAAAGTACTATTAGAGTTTTTTGCACATTATGTTTATTTGAATATCATCCACACCTAATTTTTTGGCATATTTATTCATGATTCTAATTTAATCTTGCCTAAAGTTGCTAACATTTGATCTTTATGTTTTAGGTCACAACTCTAGTGGAGACCATTTAGAATGGGCAATGTCTGGGTTTTATGATTTAATAATAATTTGATATTTTACTATCCTTTGGTGTATTAAAAATTAATTTGAATTCTTGCCTGATCAACTTAAAACCCTAATTCTAATTATCATAGCTCATTCCCTTTGAATTGAATTCAAATTTAGTGGGAATAGTTTATGCGAGAATGATTTATTATGGCATGGACTTTGTTTTATTTTTATACTAAGGTTTAGTCATGTGTATTAACATGACCAAACCTTAGTCTAAAAATACTTATGCTTGGTCTCTTTATTTTCCCAATCCCCCTTGGTCCCTTTTATTTCCACATGGTCTAACTAAACAAAAGGCCCCTTTTACTATAAACTTAGCCTAAAAGCCTTACCCTGAAGTTCAATGCATTTATTAATATAACAAACCTTAGGCTTAAAATTATATTTTGTTTTTTATTATTTATGAGATCCATTTTGTTATGTTTCAAAACTTAGCTTAAAATATTTTTTGCCTACGTTTATTAACACTAAATAAAACCATAGTCAAAAACATTATGCTAAGTTCTGACTTAAATGTCATTTTTATTTGCAACATTAATGATCCATGTTTACCTAGATGAATGAGATAAATTGTGCAAGATTAAAGTAAAAAACACAAAGACCTTACCCAAAGATAAAGTTCAAGCATTTTCTCAAGATCAATGGCACACATTTACTCAAGTTAGATTAAGCGAATGATGTGTATCAAGTCAAAACATCAATGGAGCCATAAGACAAGTGAAAATGTGCCAAGTGTCATAATCTCAACCAAAGAACACTTGATAACCAGTGGAATTTGAGCTCTTACATCAAGATCCAATAGATTCCTAAAATGAGTGATAAAATAACAAGTGTCATAATCTCAATCAAATAACACTTAACATCTAATGGTAGTTGACCTCACAGATCAAGATCCAATAGGGTGCATTTGATTATACAAGGATGATAAAATAATGCATGATGAATGTTGAAAATTCAAGATGAATTCAAAGATGATACATGGAATAAATATGGGCCATAAATTAAATTTTGATTGTAGACATCTAAAACTAGCCACCGAATAACATTTAATCAAGATTTTGGCTAGTTTCCATCCAAAATGCAAAATTTTGCCTAAAAACACTAAAACATGCTAAATGATGTGAAACTAGCATATTAAAGTGATAATTTTGGCCATGGTATTCCTAAATGGAGCAATGTAATTAATGGGATAGCTAACTTTGATCAGTTTATTTCAAGTCAAAATAGCAAATTTGCACTTGAATACTCTAGACTACTCTTTCCTATCAAATATTTTGCAAAAGACTCATGCCTTTATTATTTTTTGTTGGATACATCCTAAATGGGAGTACACATCCAAAACATCTAATAGTGACTTCAAATTCTAATCCATTCAAATTTAGGACCAATAACAGGGCATTTTGATCAATTTGGGTAATCTATGCACAATGTGCCTAATCATGTTTAAGAGCTAATTAACCCAAATAAAGGCCTAATCAAAAATTCCATGGAAACTTGTTAAATAATTTATTTTGGAAATGAATATTGAATATCTGCATAATTAAATGTCCTCATTTCTTGAAAAGACATCCCTAGGCCATAAATGCATAAATATTAGGATTCATGCCCTCCATGCCTCTTAATTGCCCCTTCTTCCAATGCCATGATGAGGATAATTACAAATTTTAATTCCAATAATTTAATTAATCCTCAACCACATCTCAATCTTGAGATGGATGGTTGAGGTTGATTCTGATCAAATCCAAAAATATATAAATAGGAGGCCTCACAACATCATTTCTAAGCTTTTCTGATACAAAGTTATAATTCCAAATTGGTTCTAAAAGCTTCAAGCAAATGGTGTTACCATGCCAAAATGATTCCAAGCCAAGCCAAGCCATAAGACAAAGGTGCCAAGGAGAGATGGAGGTTTCCAAGCTTCCATTTCCAAGGACTTCATGAGTACAAGCTGAGCAAGCCACTACTACAAAGGCATTTAGAACATCCAAGGAAGGTGAAGGAACTCTTGTATTTGATTCCTTGATTTTTAGTTGTGTTTGTCATTTTTCTTTGTTAATTAAGCTCTCCCTAGTGTCTAGGCCTAGACATGTTATGCTATTAGTGTGTTTATTTCATCTTGTTTTCATTTTGAAAATAACACATACTAACCATCCACTCTTGGGTCAAACTCCTAGGTCACATAATGACATGCCCGATGGGACTATACACATCCTACACCTAAAAAAGATCCTTTTGCAACCTTAAAAAAATTATTTGAGATTTTAAAACTCTTGAAAATTGGTTTTCTAACCTTTTTTGGCCATTTTTGGTTTCTACAGTTTTTATATAGTAACTAACATCAATCAAAATACCAACATTAGTTACTTGGCTTAACCGATGTCGATCAATAGAACTGACATCGATCGATCTCAGTTACCTGTAACTGATGTCAGTGGTATTGACCAAATTCGGTCACTATGTTTTTTCAAAAATATAGACTTGATACCTACTTTTCCAAAGTTTCTTATTTTGAACTCAAAAGAGCTTCAAATCTACAAGACATGCTAGTAATTTTGTTACAAGACAAAGCGGGATATTTTCTCAAAACATGTTTAAATCACTTTTCCATGCTTAAAGTTGGATTAAGAAGTTTGTTTTGGTGCTTAAAAAGAAATTTTTAGATGTTTTGGTGAATATTTTTCAAAGTTTTCAACTAAGACCAAGGGGTCAAAAAAGAACATCACCAAACATTTCATTTGGGTTTAAAATTAAACACACTTGTAAAGTTTTTCTTGCAATAGTTGTTTAGATTAATCTTGTTTGGAAAAAAGAGGTATGTTGCATGTGTGTTCTTCCATTTATCCCCTATAGGGAACCCTTGGAATCAAAAGAACCATTTCTATTACAAGTATCCAAGTCTAAGGCTTAGAAAGAAAGTCATCTAAAGCACTCCGTAAAAACTTGTCAAAGTTTGGGTGATCTTGAAAATGACCCTAAAGTCTTTCTATTTTCATGCTTTATTTATTTATGCATCTTGGCTTGTGAGGGGGACTTCATCACTTCCCACAAGTTATTTAGGGAAGCTTTGGCTTGGGGTTTCATCTCCTGGTATTGACTTCACTTAACTTTGTTAGAGTTGTACATAAAATGTAGTGGCACTTTGGACATCACACTACACTGAGCAAACAACAAGATGTAATGGTTACAAAAAGGACTAGACCTTTTTTCAACAAGCCAAATGATAAAAACCCAAAATCTATGCTTTTCTTTTGCATTGTTTGGCATGAAAGTCATTGTGTAATTGATTCCCCTAGATCATTCAAAAACTTGTTAGAATTTAGACAAATCTCCAATTGTCACAGAAATATTATTGGTGCGGAGTGCACCTCAAGGTCCATGCCATAGTACTATCATTTGAGAGAAGGGGGTGGAAAAACCCTACTATATAACGAAAATTTACTTTTGGATGAACACTTAAAATCCTCTCAAATGATGTATATTGATGGATTCCAATAGTACCAAGAAACATTATCAGTTTAGGATCTAAGGGTGATTAATTAGTTGATCTTGTCCTAGTTTAAAGTATTTTTTGGAGTCAAAACTTGGTGTAAATAAATAATCCAAACCCAACACATAGTCTAAATTTTCCTTTGAACAAAGAGGCATTATGTTTCCCATGTGAGATCATCCATTTGCCTTGTTGAAAGTTCATCAAAAGCTTGAGAGTCATGCCATCCACTTTGGCATAGTTATGCTACCCAATTGAGTCTAGACCTTTACCAAAGTTTTTTAAGTCCTTCACTTCTAATTTAAATTCAAAATTACACCTTTACAAGTTCATAGGGTTGATGTTTTAAGTGGGTTCACCATTTTCACTAAACTTAAGGGAAATTAGGTTTAATTTCCAATTTAGGTTGAAGGTAATTTTAGACTCATAATCATTATCATCACTTGATAGACTTAAGCCATTTTGTGCTAAACACTTACACTTTAAGTCTATGTACCACAACATTTTGAGTCAAGAAAAGCAGTGTTATGTTATCAAAATTGTGGAAAAATGTCTTTGCCTTAAAGAGTCTTTGAAACAAACTTTTTTATCACACCTTTTGGGTAGTATAGCATTGTTATGCTACCCAAATCATTTCAAAATTTGTTTCATGGACCCTCTTACATAAAATTTCAAATTTGTTCCTACATATTCAAACTAATCCAAGTTTACTTTTGATCGTTTACCTAAAGCACAGCTATACTATTCACCTTTGTATAGCTTGTTTGTCAAAAAGAACCAAGTTTTATACCATTATTTATGAGAAAATAAGCTATTTATAAAGTGCCTTTTATTTCATACCTTATACCTATTTGATCAAGTTTATATCCAAGAATCGAATGCCTAGTGTTTATTAGAAGTGTTTCACATCTGTTAGATTAAAAACTTTCATCTATTTTTAAATTCTAGCTTTTGATGCCATTTGGCCAAGAGTCCTAGCACATGCCTTGTTTGAACCTAACTTTTGATGCCACATTTGGCCAAAATACCTAACAACTTTTAAATTCCTAGATTAGATTGATTTGAAACACTTCAACCTTAAAGTTTGGCATTTTGATCTTTTAGTCCATTTACTTGCTTACCTTTGTGTGAATAGTAAAATGTTAGATACTTCACTCTAGTTTTTTTCCTCTCAAATATTTGCATAAACATTTTGATCTTTTTGACAAATCTAGACCAAGTTAAAGGCATCACTTTTTTTAGATTATGTTCATTTTAAAGTTTGTATAAATCTTTGACCTTTTATCACCAAAAATTGACTATGGATCCCAACGTGTATTCCTACATTTGTAGTGGACTCATGTATAATCCAAGGATTAGTAATGTAGATGTGCAGGAAGAAATGGTGCAAGAGCCCTATGCAGATAATAGTGATTATGAGATGGATTCTTATCCTTCTTATAATACTCAATCAGGGGCACAAAGCCAAGATCCATTGGCTAACACACCACCTTACACATAAAAGGACCAAGAACAAACCACATAATACTATACTATAATACCCATGGTGGATGAGCTAGTTCTTCAATAGTCATACTCTACCAACACAACTTTCACGTATGATACATTTTTGTTTGAGTGACATTTGTTAGAGAATAAAGATGAGATTTTGGTTAGGGACATAGAGGTAGGGGCTAAATTTCCATTAGACTTCCCCCATGAAAATATACCAAGTCTAGTAAGAGTGCCCCATAATATCATTTATGATCAACAGGCTTCTTCTATAAATCTTATGGCTCTAGTCTAAACAACGTACCAAGGCCCCAATATATCCAATCTAGGAAAAAACATCATGGAATATCACTTTAACAAAATTCAAATAGCATACAAAACCTACGTAAATTTAGCATGTGATTTCAATTATATGAACATGGTAAGTAAGCCTCTCATTGACCTAGTTCCTTCAACAGGGGTGTTGATGGAATTAACTAGACAAGATAATCTGCATCTTAACCAATTTATATAAACCAATTCAATAGATAACTTGATACATATGTTAGTTATTAAAGAAGTGTCTTCAACTTCTACATTAAATAGTGAGCCAAACATAATAGACAATATGCAAACAACATCCAATCTTGATCAAAGAGGTACTAACACACAAAAAACTAGCCAACAACATATGAATATAGATAATCCCATGAGTAGATCATCATACCAAGGAATAGGATTTTATCTACTCCAACCTCAACCAGCCATTTCCTCAAGTGTATAACCTACAAGATTAGATAATCAAACAATGGCTAATGTTACATCTCAATGACATAATGTGATGAATCCTACTCTTCCTCAACAAGTAATAAGTGTTATTCCACAACAACAAATACAATCTAGTATATCAATGTAATAGAGAATGAGTACATTGCCACCTCAACTAGGGGCAACTAATATTCCACCTCACCAAGTAATGACAAACATACCTCTTCAGCCACAGAATAATATGCCAATCCAAAACTAAGTAATGACTAGCCAACCATGTGCAAATATTAGTCAGTGACAGATGTTGAATTTGTAACATGCTTTCACTTCTTCATAGGGATTCATGAAACAAAGAATTCCCCATGTTTCTTAAGTTCCTACTAAACAACTGTTGGTTCAAAATGTGCCACAAATCCAGAGACAAGGTCTTAGTTCATAGATTCTCACTCAGCAAAAGGTTTGATTAGTTAGCAACATGTCCCTTTTCAACCACAATAGGGAAAGTACAGTTATATCCCTTCATCCCAACCACAAAATTATCCAATTCAAACCTTTATTGTCAACCCAAACTAGAATATCATGCAACCAAATGTGTAGTTTCAAGTACATCCCAATCCATGTACACATATTCTTGGTCCATTCCCCAACCAAGCCAATGTACCCCAACAGGCGTTTCCATCATACCCTGGTCAAAGCATCCCACTTTTGACCTCCCAAAAATCTATCCAAACCAATATTCTCCCTCAAACCAATATCCCTTCTAGTTTTCTATCCCAAGAATTGTAATAGATAAAGGATGTAATTACTACCATTCAAGTAAGGAAGCAGACTAAGAAGTTCAAATTGGATGGTGTGTGTTCCCATATATTCAACATGGAGTATTTTTAGATACCATTTCCTCTAGGATATGAACCACCCAAATTTGATAAGTATAGAGGGAAAGGTGACCCTAAAGCCTATTTGATTGAATTCTTTATTGCATGTCAACCATTGGCATATAGTGACATATACCTCTTGCTATATTTCCAAGGAGCTTGGCTAGACAATCCCTAAAGTGGTTTTTAAAGTTTCCCAAGAATTTAGTAATATAATTTGATGATCTTTATAATAAATTTCTACAACACTTTTCTTATAATCTCGAGCATGAGATTTTATTAGTGGACCTAACATAAGCAAAGCAAAAAGTTGGAGAGAGTTTTCCAAGTTATTTATAGTGATGGAGAGCCCTTGCAAGCCATTTCACTCATATTCTACTAGATAAAAAGTTAGCTATCATGTTTACTAAAAATTTACATAGTGAGATAGCCTATCATCTAGAGCTATAATGTGCACATACATTCAAAGAGATCATTGATAAAGGTTTGTTTATTGAGTGAGCACTCATCAATAAAAGGGTTATCAAGCTTAATTTAACTAATCAAAATCAAGGTATCAACCACAAAAATAACTAACATCCCATCCAAGCATAAGCATCACAACCAGCACAGGCCAATAATCATGAAAGACCAAAGCGATTCAATTGAAATAGGAATGTTGTGGGAAATGGAGTGACCAAATCTTGTCATGTCCAAACTATATAGACATCATCTACACCACATTTTTAGCTTACTCCTACCTAGTAACCTCTCCAACTAATGTTGTAAGTGTAACAACCAAGACATTTACTACAAATATAATAGTCTTTACAATTGCAAACCCTTCCTCCTAAGAGAACCATGCCTACACATCATGTCTTTAGTGACCTAGGAGAACTTGCCAAGTCTATATTTCACAAGCTTGCTACCACTAATCTGATTAATTAGCCCATACCAAACCATTATCCATAAGGCATTCCTTACCCTAATTGGTATTGTGAAAATGAATTTTGTGACTATCATTGGGTCAAAGGACATAATCTATGAAGATGTGTCCAAATTAAGAATTTAATTGAAAATATATTAGAGAATGGGAAGATAAAACTAGATAATGGTGCTTCCACTTCTAATCAAACTCTTAGGATCTATCAAAACCCCTTTCCTTGATATAATAATCAATACTAATAGAACAATTAGCAATAAAAATAATGACTAGTATAGTAGCAAAATCAATAGTATCAAAATCAAAGGCCAAACCAATAGAACCAACAAAATTAGTTGCAAAATCTACAATGACAAAACAATGGACAAAACCAAGGATATAATGGTAACAACCAACAAACCTACCATGTAGTTTCACATGACTACAATAGGGTTTTAGGTCATATTGCAAGGGGTAGCATTAATACCATTTTCATTGATACTTGACCAAGTACTAATCAGCCTAGATCATTTCTAAACAACAATATTCAACAAAATCACATGGATAATCCTTCTTTAACTTGGGAGTGCATACAAACAAACTAGAAAACTAGGACTTCCACTTTTTGATCTTATAGCAACAACTCATTCTTTTCATGTGACCACATGAAAGTGCACTGGCAACCAAGACTCGTCCTATCTAGTCCCATACCATTTCCAACATCGGTTAGCAATAATGGTCTAGTATTTAATCTTGATTATGTAATCATAACTTAGAGGTTGAATATTACTATCCCAAGCCTACAACTATCTACCACTTTGTCTATCATCCAACCAACTATTTAGCCTTAGAATAAACCATTCACTCCTAACCAAGATAAGAAGTTTGATATTTTGGAACAATTACATAAGAAACTAGCACAAATTTCTATTTTAGATTTATTTTGGATGTCAATAATCCACAAGAACATCTTCAATGAGTTTTTGACTGAATCCACTATTGCTAGTGACATATCCCCTAATAACTTTCAAGCTTTAGTTGGACACCTAGCTCCAGCCCAACAAGTCACATTCAACCAAAGTGATATGTCTTCCCTTGGACCACTCCGTAATAACCAATTATACATATAATTTTGTATCAAATGGCATAAATTAAAATGTGTCCTTCTCAATAATGGATCTGGCCTCAACATAGTATCCCTTAAGCTCATCAAGTTTCTTGAGTACATAATGACAAATCTCTAGCTAGAAATAATAATTATTAAAGCTTATGGTAATCAAGAAAATGAGTCACATGGCACCATTAATTTTCCAAATATTATTAGGCATTTAACCTATGATACACTTTGCCATGTGTTGGATCTTGAGTTATCATAAAATATTCTTCTAGGTAGGCCTTGGTTACATGAGATTCATGTAGTCCCATCAACACTACATCAATGTATCAAGTTTTCCCACTCAGGGATGGAGGTGAATATTCTAAGATATTTACACCCATATGAACATTAAAATCATCTTAAGGCTAAGTTTTAAAGCTATAATTATTAGTACAACATGAATCCAAGTTCTAAGTAGGATAAAGGAAAATCTATACCTATTTACCCTTCATCAGATAATTGCATAGATCCTAACACCTTGGATTCCCTATCCCACATGCCACCTCCTAAATCTTCTAGTCATTTCACCATTTTAGATAATGTACTAAATATGTGACCCATGACACATTTCATATCACCAATCTTCCTTAGAATCTAAAAACCCTTGGGCAACCTAAATGCATTCCACATATGCATTGGTAACAAAATAACAAAGATAAGGGACTTGTCACCTTTGTCCCAACATCTAGCTTAGGACCTGACCCTCTTAAAGGGAATGAATCATGGTTATACAATGATGACCAAGATGATTTTTATTAAAATTCAAAGTATCCTATTCCCAATAGGATCATGGAGCATCACAATTATGAAGGAAGAGGCTTTGGACCGAATCAATAAGTAACCATCAAGTTGATTTGCATGATAATATGAAAGACCTAATGGAGTTGGATTTAAATGACTTGGGGTTGACCCCACATATTTTATTCAAAAACCATCACCAATGACTAGTGATGATGATGCTGATAGTGAAGCAGAGTCTAATCATAGCCTTACCTTTGATAACCTAGCTAAAACCAATCTATTTGATAACAATGCCATTTGTACCCTTATCCAAGCTGTTCATCACAATCCATTACCATTATATTATCCCTAATTGATAGATTGGGACCAAAAATAATATAGTTTGCTAATTGATGAGTTCTAGAATGATGAGGCATTCTGTGATTTCTTAGGCCTTAGAGACAATGTTCTATTGGGAGATCATAAATCAGGATTCTCAATCACATTGGATCTTGCAGGTTATTTTAGAGAGCAAATGAAAACATTTAGCTAAAACAAATAAGTAAAACATTGAGGTCCCAAAGTAAAAACCTCTTTGAAGCACTTTCTAACTAGGGAAAAAGTAAAGATAAAGACTAGTCTAGTGGTGAAAACCTATTTTAGGCACCATTAAATGGGGGTGTTCATTGTTCTTTTAGTTTAGACTAGGAGACCACCAATGACAAACTTTCTTGTGGATCTGAGTTTAGTTTTGAGCAAAAATAAGTATTTGATCAAATTCTCCAAGAATTTTTGACCATTTTTGTTACATGGCCAAATATCCCATTAGGAGACTCAGATTCATCATGCCTAGGAGAAGTTGAAAAGAAAGTCATAAGGACCCTAATATAGTCCAATAGTTCAAGTCATTGCCTACTATCCTAGAAGATAGTTTGACCCTTCTAGTCAAAGATACAATGGAGGTAAATATCAGGACTCCATCAGACCTAAAATGGATAAAATTATGAGTGTCTCTCACTAAGGAGGAACACAACATCTTTGAAACTCTATTGAAAGATTTTGTGGATATATTTGCATGGGCCTATTCTGACATTGTAAGATTAGACCCCACCTTAGTTCTACACCACCTTATGGTTAATCCTGATGCCAAACTAGCAAAACAAAATCTCTATAATATGCATCCTCAAATTTCTATATTAGTAAAAAAGAATTGTAAAAACTCTTAGAAGTAGGATGTATCTGATCCATTGACTACTCAGAATGATCTCTAATTTAGTACCTGTTAGCAACAAGCTTGAAGGAATTAGAATTTGTACTAATTTTTGAGACATCAACAAAGCTTTTCCTAAAGATAATTTTCCATTGCCTACTATTGACATGATTATCAACTCCATGATAGGTTATGAAATGCTTTCACTCATGAATGGATTTTCATGATACAATTAGATCAGAATAGCACCAGGAGATCAACATAAAATAACATTCACCACTCCATGGGGAAAATTTTGTTTTTAGGTGATGTCATTTGGCCTTAATAATGTAGAAAATACATATCAAAGAGCCATGATTGTCATATTCCATGATATGATGCATGATATTTTTGAAGACTATATAAATGACATATTAGGAAAATCCAAGACCAGAGCCAACCACCCATTAGTGTTGTGTAAGATATTTGAATAACTAGGAGAGTAAAAATATAAACTAAATTTGAATAAATGTGTGTTTGGTGTAATTTCAAGCAAGTTACTAGGTTTCATCATTTCTCATAGAGTTATTGAAGTTGATCCAACTAAATATCATGCTATAACTAAGATGTCACTACCAACCAATTTGAAGTAACTTCGTAGTTTGTAGGGTAAGATCCAGTCCATCTATTCCTTCATCTCTTAGTTAGTAGACAAGTGCCATCTATTTACAAATATTTTGAAGAAAGGATTTTCATTTGACTGGGATGATCACTACCAAATAGCTTTTCAACAACTCAAGGACTATCTTGTTAATCTACCTATTTTGTTACCTCCTATGCTAGGAAAGCCATTCTTGTTATACCTATCAGCTATCGATTATGTTCTAGGGGCACTTTTGGCTCAACATGATGACAATGGAAAGGAGAATGTTGTTTACTACCTAAGCTATACCTTGGTTACATATGAACATAACTATGTACTTGTTGAAAAAGCTTGTCTAGCCATAGTTTTTAAAGCACAAAAACTATGTCATTACATGTTGAATAATAAAACCATGGTCATTTAAAAAGTATATCCACTCAAGTATCTACTATCTAAAATAGATTTACAATGTAGAATGGCTAAATGGATCATGCTTCTTAGTGAGTTTAACATAGATTATGTCAATCAAAAAGCAATCAAAGGACACATTCTTGTAGATCAACTTGTTAAAGCACCTCTCATGGACAAACCACTCAAGTTTCCATTTCTTGATGAATCTATCATGACCACTATTAATACACCCCTTGAGGATCAGCCCTATAAGATATATTTTGATGTATCATTCACTACACATGGATCAAGGATAGGCCTATTATTTATTACACCATAGGGAGATCTAATTCCTAAATCATTTAGAATCAACTTTCTTTGTACAAACAACATGGCTAAGTATGAAGCACTTATTGTATGACTTCAAAAAATAGTGCATTAGAATATATCTCATCTTCAAGTTTATGGTGATTCTAAATTAATCATCAATCAGGTCACATATCATTTTTAGACCAAAGATGATAAGTTGGTTCCATATAAAGCCATGATTGACACTCTTAAAAAATAGATTGCCAACATTTAGTTTGAGCATATACCAAGGGCTAGTAACAAAACTTTAGATGCCATGGATACTATTGGCTCTCTGATTTGACAAATAGATAAAGCTAGAGAGTATCAGTTCCTCATCAAGAATTTGTCAGCACTGGCTCATGAACCTTCAACTATTACCATGATTTGTGATATTGTTGGTCCTAATTCTATCTAGTACTCAGACCTTTACAACTACCTTCATGACCAATTTATTCCATCTAACCTAAATTGAAAACAAACCTAAGATTTTATTCATCATTCCACTCATTATAGTTTACTTGGTTCCACTCTTTATCACCATAATTTTGATGGAACTCTGCTTCATTGTTTAACTTTGGTAGAGTTTACATTAGTGTTAAGAGAAGTTCATGGAGTATGTGGAGCCCATTATTGTATGGTATTCATATCCAAAAATATATTTTGTACTAGTTATCATTGGCCCATAATGGATGTAGATGCCATTGCAAATGTAAAGAAATGTGACAAATGTCAATGGCATGCTAATTTGATTCATGTTCTAGCAAAAAATCTAAAACTGATGTTGACACCATGGCCATTTTCTACATGGGGACTTGACCTCATTGGGAAGATTAACCCCTCTTCATCTTATGTATATAAACATATCCTTACCACCACTAAATATTTCACTAAGTGGGTTGAAGCTATACCCCTCACTTATGTGACTGAAAAGAAAAGTTCCAAATTCATCTTCAACCACCTCATTCGCTGCTATGGTATCCCCTCTGACATTATATACGATAATGGAGGATCATTCAAGAAAAAAGATGTAGACCAATTATGTGTTGAATACAACATCACACAACACTTTTCTATAGCATATTACCCTCAAGGTAATGGTTAGGTTGAGTCATCCAACAAAACCATTGTCAATATTCTCAAAAAGATTTTCAATGATGTCAGTCATGACTGACACCTCTAAATATTACCTACCCTTTGGGCATACCATACCAATCATCATATCCCCATAGGAGCCACTCCATACTCAATTGTTTATGGTACTAAATCCATCCTTCCCATTGAAGTTTAGTTGCCTTCACTATGCATCTCTTTCAAGCATGTTCTAGATGATCATGACTATCAAGTAGCTCATCTACAAGAGCTTAATCTACTTGATGAAAAATGTAGAGCCACACTCAATAACCTTCAAGCATATAAAAATTGACTCAAATGCCACTACAATCAATGTGTGAAGTATCAAACATTTAAACTTAGTGATCTTATTCTCAAAGAAAACCAAAAGAATACCATTGCTAAGAAGAAACATAAAGGAAAATTCAAACCAAACTAGATAGGGCCTTTCATCATCACTGTAGATTATGGATCAGGAGCATACAAGCTTGCCACACTAGATGGTGATGAACTTCTAGATCCAATAAATATTATTCATCTCAATTAGTACTATGCTTGAATGCAAAGGTGTACTTTTTGTAAGGACCATTTTAGTTATGCCTTTTTGTCACTATTCCTCTTTGTACACATACCATTCTTATTCGTCCTCTTTTCCATATCCAATTTCCATTTTTGACCTATCGACCTAGTGTGTTCTAAATCTTAGCCCATTTGACCTTGGTTTTTATAATTCATTATATAGTTTTAGCATCAAGGTATCTGATCAGTTCATCAGTTGGTTCAAGATCTTTAGATAGAGATTGTATTTTGGGATAGTGTGACACAAGGTTTGGCAATTGCATCCTTTGTTTGTTAGTCCTTTCTTACCACCACTCTTTCTACTAATTCTAACCACCTTTGGGAAAATTAGTACCATTGATCTATTCCACTGTGTCCTAATTATAACCACCTATGGGAAAACTAGGGGTAATACTAAGACTTAACATACCAACTTGCCACTTCCTATGTCATACTGTGTCTTTTTAAAAACTGTGCCTATTTTGTTTGAATTTGTTATTGCACTAGTTGAATTCTTCCACTATAAGGGTATAATTATAGTGACTTGAGGTCATACTCTAGGACTATGTAGGTAGTACTCAATAATTTTTAAGGTCTACTCAGTCACCTTTTTTCCAATTCTCTTGCCATTTTGTGAGCAATCTATGTTTGAATGCTCTCACCATTTTGTGAACAATATAAGTTTGAATGCTCTCATCATTTTGTGAGAAATCTAAGTATGAAAAATCCCACCATTTGTGAGATTGAACCATTCAGTGTCTCATCATTCTTGATTGAGTTGCGACACTCCAAAACACTTCCAAAAAAATTTCAAAAAATCATTAGAAAAGAATAAAAACATTGACCACTTATTTGCCTTAAGGATTCTAGGAACCCTTACTAAGTTACAAGCAAATCACTTGTCATTTAGTTTCCCCATCCTTTTTGTCCTTTTTCTCTCACACACTTGCCATTTTTCAATAGCATTTCTATTCTTCTATCACATTCATTCTATTTGTTTTCATCAATTATCACATTCTTCCCCTTCCCTAGGAGAAATACATTTGGATTGAATTTTTTTATTGGATATTACATGCATAAAACTATGTAGGTATCATCCACTTACCTATTTCATATGGAGATAGCTCAGACACCCGCTTCCTTTTCTTTTATTGCCCCATTTAGTTAATTTATTAAGTTGTCTCCTACTTTCTAGGGGCAATGTTCATAGGATTTTTATTGCATTACATTATTTGTTCATTTCTGATTATTTTATTTTGGTTGTCTACATATTTTTTTGATTTCAACACTATTTCCTTGATTTAGTTTATCTAAGTTCATTAGGTGATTTTTTGCCCACACTTACACTTTAATCTATCTATATTCATAGGTTTACATTATCAACATGGTTTCTATCATTGGTGGATTATTTTTTATTATGTATTAGACTATGGGAGTTAGTCCTCATGCATATTTTGGCCAAATCTTTATGGTGTTTTATCATAAATCCTACCATCACATGATACAACAAACCTTAGATTTAAGAATTCTATTCAGCAATGGTGGCATCTCTTCAGCATTGACATCCTGATTCAATCCCAATCATATCCCAGATAGAGTTCTTAACCATGAAATAATTTCAACCTTTATTAATTTGGATGAGCATCTCCCTACTAGTAGGTTGTTCCAATTCATCATTACTCTCTATGTCATGTTATCATCATCCTTGGCCAAGTTTATCATGTTTGCCATAATCAAGGTCCAATTATTATAAACACCTATGGGCAAATCATTGCACACTGTCCCACCTACATTTCTCAATGATTATAACCACCTTTGGAAAAATCATTGTGTCATCACCACTTTAATTTTTATGCCTATATAGGGGTATGTTATTATCTTGTTTGTCTATCCTAACTAGGGTAGCTCCATCTTTTTCATGATTATAACCACCTTTGGGAAAATCATTGTGTTATCATACCATATTGCCACTATCAACGTACAATGCTTATAACCGCCTTTGGGAAAATAATTGTGCACTGTTTCACTTGTATTCTCAATGATTTTGACTACTTTTTCAATCTCATTATGTTTTCACCCCATCATATTTCCTTTCTTTGGTCCCCTCATTTCACTTCTTTCTTTTTGAGAGATCATTTGCTGGCCTCCTTGTGCTAACCATTCCCTCGAGGGGGCATCATACAATTAGTATATCATCATTATAGTTGTAGGTATACAAGACCTTTTCATTATTTGAGAATATGTTACTATGTTTATATCTTACAATGCCTTCCCAAATAGGGGCAAACTATAGACACCTAAAACTGGCCATCAATACCTCCAATCAGGGTTTTAGCTAGTTTCCATCCAAAATACACAATTTAGCCTAAAAAAACTAAAACATGCTAAATGATATGAAACTGGCATATTCAAGTGCTGATTTTAGCCAGGGCATCCCTAAATAAGGCAATGTAATTTATGGGCTAGCTAACTTTGATCATTTCATTTTGAGTCAAAATAATAAATTTGCACCTATGTGCTCTACCCTGCTCTTTCCTATAAAATATTTTACACAAGACTCATAAATTTATTATTTATTTTTGGTAACATCCTAAATAGGAGTATGCATCCAATGCATCTAATAGTGACTTCCAATTCCAATAAATTCAAATTTAGGACCAATAACAGGGCATTTTGATCAATTTGGGTAATTTGTGCATAATGTTCCTAATCATGTTTAAGAGCTAATTAACCCAAATCAAGGCCTAATCAAAAATTCCATGGAAACTTGTTGAATAATTTGTTTTGGAAATGACTATTGAATATCTACATCATCAAGTGACCTCATATTTTGGGAAGACATCCCTAGGCCATAAATTCCACAAATATCAAGATTCATACCCTCTATACCTCATCAATGCCTTCCATGATGCCCTCCATGCCTCTTACTTTCCCCTTCTTCCAATGCCATGATGAGGATAATTACAATTTTTAATTTTAATAATTGAATTAATCCTCAACCACATCTCAATCTTGGGATGGATGGTTGAGGTTGATTCTGATCAAATCCAAAAATCTATAAATAGGAGGCCTCACAACATCATTTTTAAGATTTTTTGATGCAAAGTTATAATGCCAGATTGGTTCCAAAAGCTTCAAAAAAATAGTGCTACCATGCCAAATTGATTCCAAGCCAAGCCAAGCCATAAGACAAAGGTGTGAAAGAGAGATGGAGGTTGCCAATATTCCATTGCCAAGGACTTCATGAGCACAAGTTGAGCAAGCCACTACTAAAAAGGCATTTGGAGCATCCAAGGAAGGTGAAGGAACTCTTGTGTTTGATTCCTTGCTTTTTAGTTGTGTTTGTCATTTATTTTTTATTAACTAAGCTCTCCCTACTGTCTAAGCCTAGAGATGTTATGTTATTAGTGTGTTTATTTCATCTTGTTTTCATTTTGAAATTAACACCATATTAACCATCCTCTCTTGAGTCAAATTCCTAGGTCACATTGATCATATTTTAGATATTTATGGTACACAGATGAGCATACACATTCAAATCAATGGGATGCAAAGCATAAGGTATAATTAAGTAGATCAAGATCAATAAAGTATGATTGATCTATGAAATCAAGATAAATGGTGTGACATAAACATTGACATTTCAACAAAGCTTTGAGTGAATACAAAAGTGACAAGTGTTATAACCTTAGGGAGTGTAGTGATTATCTAATGTCACTCAAGTTCTTGGATCAAGATTGATGGTCTATGTTAATCTTTACAAGGATAATCCAATAGTGTGAAATAAAGAAACAATTATTTAAAATATAATGGTTATTTTTTAAATATGAATGAGAAAAATGCCATGAAAATGCTAGATGGATGGCACAGTGATGCCATATTAGAGCCACATAGTATAATGTTTCAAGTGGAAGATCTTACAAACCTAAGAAATACAATGGCATAATTATGCAGTCTAATTGGGATCTACTTAACAAAGATCATATATGTTTAGGTAGCTACCACCATTAGAGCATTGTAAAAAGTTTTAAAAATACTTAAACACATACATAAGCCCTAGTTCAACCCTGTATTCACCATATTCAAGCTAGAGAAGTTGAATTATCATCTATGTAAGAGAATTCAACGTAGAATCTAAATTATAGTCCACTAGTAAGCATTTTAATAGAATCTCTAGCCATGATAGATCATAAAGGCATTCCTAAGAAAGATATGAAGCTTTACCCAACAAGATACAATAATAAATTTCTTAGTCACACAATGGTAGAATTTAAGGGATAAAATGAAACATTTAACAAACATCTTGATGGAAGATCAAATCCTTGGTTTTAAGACTATTAGCCTGGCTCATCTAAAATATAATTATGGGACTACTTGTAGACAAAATCAAAATCTTGAACACATGGTCTAGGAACTTGAAAAGTCTTTTTAAGGATGACAAACAATTATAAAATAAGATGGAACACTTACTTAGGACCATGATTACCAAGCCAACTGCACTCATGTTCATAGGCCTCATCATTGATGATGAGTTTAAGCACAGAGTTACCCAGGTCACATAGGAAGTGAGGACTAAGAACCAAGGAAAATTTGGGATGGAAAATAGTAGGGTCATGGACATGATCCTAAATGCAAAGGAAAATATTAATGAAGCCATAAACATTAAAAAAGGTATTAAGAAGGACAAATAAAGAACACAATATCTTAGTAGATGAAATGAATGAGCTCTTCATGAAACCAATTATTGAACTTGTGCTAATTTAGGAACAACATTAGAGAGTAATGAAGACCATTTAGTAACACAAGGGTCTCAAAAAATAGTTGATATAAGAATATTCTTCCTATAGTTAAGCATTATACATTTTGAAAATGGAATATTCTATTTGTAAAGGCATGTATAGCTTGTAAAACACATTGTCTATAGATCAGTCCATTTTAGAAAGTCTAGTGTATTCTAAAACATTTGTAGAAAGGTCAGTTATCCTAACACTTGTACTATTATAATAAGATATGACTGACCAACACACTTCCTTGCATTTTATAAAAAGAGTATTGTCAATTGTAAAGAGGAGGGAGTTATTAGAGCCAAAATCAACTGTAACTATTAAGAAATTAATATAAGCAAGGAATTTTACAAAGTTTATCCAAATTTGATTGTCTTTTATTATCCTACCATGTCTCTCACTTGTTTGTTTTTAATTTCATATTTGAATGGTTATTATGAATTTTTGGTGTGTACATTTGAATGCAAAGCTATTAATTATTCAAATGCTAGGTTAATTTAAAGTTCTTATGTTCATTTAATTTTCTTACTCTTCTTGCATTTGGGTTAATGTTGTTTCCTTGCAAGGGTAAATATTTAAAGTAAATTTGGTTATTATTTACATTATTTCCCACCTCCCTTAGATTTTTGTTTGATCTGTAATAGGATTTAATCTTATGATAATTCATGCCGTACATTGGTTAAGTGCATTTATGAATGTTATTTGAACTTTGTTGTGATGTTTGGAATGAAGATCAACAACATCTCTTCTCTACCTTACATTTCCTTTAACTCCTTTTTTAACTAGATCAATCTCACTTAATTACCATTGTAAATATCCATCTTATATTAGTCTTTAGATTAGTTCTTAATCGTAATTCACTATTCTTAGAATAACATATTTCATATTTTGTATAGATTATCCATTTGACCATGGTGGCTCCCAACAACCAAACATTATAAATATTATGAAATAGTCCATTTGATTTGCCTCTATTCCATCAACAAATAACATTATTATCGCAACCTACAACTCATGTGTTGAATTTTTAGAATTATAAAATGAGAAGTGTTCTTGAACACTCTGGATACTTGTGATACATATTCAAGCATCAGTAGGAGGGGATTCATTGGTGTATAAGGAGGGCCTAGTTACATATTAATAGATTTGAAGTATTTTTGCTCATTTTTTTGAATTATGTTCAAAAATTGATGTAAGATTTGCACAATTGTGTCATTCTTTGATCTATTGTGTAAAGATCATTATTCTTTATTATCTTAGACCAATATTTGTGCTTAGTTTAGACAAAAATAGATGTTATTTGAAGATATATGCCTAATTATGGTCAAGACGGCTTAAGCTTTGTCAATTCAACAAGTTTGAGGTTAGTAATAGTTGTTTTTTATCAAATATTGATAGATCCTTTCCTAATCTGAGTTTATTCAAGATTAAACATGTAAAAATAAATCATACTTACATATTTGGATACATATTTAATCTAAATTCATTAAATATTATTGTCCTTTGTCATCATTTATATAAATCTTTACAAAATTTTCTTAATGTGCAAGTATGATCATTGCTCCTTGCAAAGATAAGATTGCCACATCATATTTCAAACAAGATTCAAATCCCATAAGCTAAAATTACCAATAAATAGGACAAGGTCATGTTTAGAGACTAGAGAACCTCTGATTTCATTAGAATTTCATAGGAGAACTAGGCTAGACAAAGGTAAGTGCAGAATTTCAAAGTTTTTACCAACTTCACCAATTTAGGGTGCTCTTGTGTTCGATACCTATAAAGGTATGGCTTGTATAGGTGGTTATTCAGTCAATGTGCTAAGTGTGGTATATGACCTTCTTCATAATACTAAAATGTATTTACCAACATTTAGTCTTAGTGGCATTATAATCACTAAATAATATATTAAGATTTTAAAATCTACTTTAAGATTGCTAAATATGACTCATGAAGATGTAACATGTAGACTATTCCATTTTAATTTTAAATATGTTGCATATGAATGGTTTATAAACCTTCCTAAAGACTACATTACTAGTTGGTTTGATTTTAATAATGTTTTCATTGATCAAATTTGTAAAATCATTAGTCCTTATATCATGTACCAACAATTCACCACAGTGAAAAGAGATGCAAATGAGCCCATAAGAACCTTCAATGATATATTCTAGAAGATGTTTAGTAGGACCATATCTCATTATAAACTTGAAGAGGATTTAACTTTATAAATCTATAAGGATTACTTGGATCCCATGAATTTTATGTTTATAAAGAGAGTTATTGGGCCTATGGATACATTAACTTTAGCTTATGTTGAAGTTTTGATCATTAATGACCAGATGCAACCCCAAGGACAATTTGCATACGCTATTTCTAATGTCAATATACATTTAGCTATTCTTAATGTCATTCCCAATGCTAACCAAAATGTGTCTACCATAAACCAACTTCTAGTCTTGAACCAACTACCTTTGAGTCATACACATCCTACTCAAAGCCTAGGATTCTTGAACAATAATGCCAATAGATCTCATCCACAAGATCATAAAGCTTTATTTCCTAAAACTAATACTAATACTCTAGTTCATAATTTTGAGGCACCAAAGAATAAGAATAACTCTATCCTTAAAATGGTTTAAAATCTTAGAACTTAATTCTTTCAATTGCAAAAGTAATTAGGAAATATTGGAGAGAGATTTTGTAGTAATTTATCCTTTCAAATATTCAATAGGCCCACTAACATATTTAAGAATGATAGTTAGGATAACAATAAGAATAATGAACCATCTACTAGCAAGAATGTTCCTAATATAAATCTTGTTGATGTTGCTTTACTTGACTATTGTATACTTCATTACACTTCCAAGCATGGAGAAATTTACTATGTTGAATTTTGTAATGCTTTTGAATACTTAAATAAGATTTATATAATTTTGAATTTATCCCTAATAAGTATTTGTATGCAAGTACATCTAGTTCTTCAAGGTCATCTAGATCTAGTGATTCAACTCTCATAGTGGATACATTTGAGTTCCCTTTCTAAGAGGACAATGATCTTGTGGATATTCCTAAGTAGATTCATTATTTTCAATAATTTTTGAAGAAGAATTATCTTATGAGAAACAAGGAGCAAAAGAAAACATTGACCACTTCAACTCCTCCAAATAACTTTGACACTCCTCCTGATACTACCTCAAACAACAATCTAGAGCCTCCTAAAATAAGTAATTCTAAAGCCAATGCTAATGCACCTAATTATTATGATAATACTAGATATAATATAGTGGAGGACATGAAAAGGATCAAATCTAAAATTACCTTATGTGATTTGACTCAAATTACAAAACAAAGGGATCTATTGTTGGAATCTTTATCTAATAAGCTTTGTAAGTCTCAACAGTCTACACATACTAATGTTGTAATACACAAAAACAAAGTAGATGTCCCACCATTCTTGTTAACAATCAAAATCTTTGGTAAGCACTTGCATAATTATTCCCTAGATTCAGGTGCATCTACAAACATCATGCGTGTAGGTATTTATGAATAATTAGGTTTAAATCCCATTAAATATGATAGATTCATAACTTAATTAGATAATTTAAGAGTGAAAGTAATTGGTGAGTTGTTAAATGTTCACATGCAAATTTCCTCAGAGCCAAGGATCCAATAGTTTATTGATATCCAGGTGGTGGACATCCCTGATGCTTATGGGTGTTGTTGAGTAGAGAATAAAATAGGAGCTTGAATGGTTATATGTCAATAGATTGTTCACATATGTGGTTGTCTTGGAAAGGATTCCCTAACCAAATAAAGATAGAAAGAGAGACTAAAATGAGGCACATGATCATCAAGTATAATTTTGTCAATGAAAGGGTTAACATGGTAGACTCTGATTTATGAGTGTACACTCTTGATACTTCTAAGGTATATGACTCTAAAGTTTCTCATATTTTGCCTAGACTTTAGAAACTACATTTTGATGGTGCTAGGTGTAAGTCTGGATATAGAGTAGGAATTGTTCTAACTAACCCTATTGGTAAAGAATATCATGATTCTTATAGACTTCAATTTCCTTGCACTAACAATCTTTTAGAATATGAAGATTTAATATTATGATTTAAACTTACCATGAAGTATAAAGTCAAGGAATTTCTAGTATATGGCAACTCAGATCTAGTGGTTAATCAAGTAAAAAGTAAGTAACAATGCAAGTTCTCATATCTTAAAAGAGACAAGTTTAGAGTCTGGTATTTTATTGAATCTTTTGATGCTTTTAACATTATTACCATCCTTAGGGGAGGAAACAAGGCTACTAATAAGCTTGCCTTAGTAGATACCAATCTATGCTAGACCAAGACTCCCAAAACCTTACTATTACATTGGTTGCATGCCCTTTAGTCCTTGATAATGTAAAACATCTATAGATATTTATTGATGACCAACAGATACTAGACTTCATGACTAGCTCAAGAGCATTTGAAACCCATGCCATAAATGAAGACAGTGAAAATACTCTTGAAAAAGTTAGCAAACTCAATGGCAAGGTCATTTAGTTGAATGAAAATAAGATCCCCAAAGTCATGATTTCCTTAGAGAGACTATTTGACACAAATATACTAGCTGAGACTATCAAGATTCCCAAAGTAAATATGAAAGATTATAGTGTAATTGATCTTGGATTTCAAGGTCAACCTCAACTAGTTAATATTGCTATAGCATATACAAGCATTGAGTCTAAAAGAGCCAAAGAAATACTGACCAAATATAAATATATCATATCATGGTCTTATGATGACCTAAAAATCTTTCATCCAAAGTTCATAACTCATACCATACCTTTAAAGGAAAACTACAAATATTTTAGACAAAAGTAGAGGCCTGTCAACCTAGTCTTAGAACCAATGATATATAAAGAGGTTAATAAGCTCTTAAATTCCAAGATTGTATTTCCCATTAGTAACTCCACTCGGGTAGCTAATATAGTACCAATCAGGAAGAAAAATGGTGAAATTAGACAATGCATTGATTTCAAGAATTTGAATAGATCATCTGAAAAGGAGAACTATAATTTGACTTCTCTTGACCAAGTGATCCAAATTATATTTGGTTCTGTTATGATGTCCTTTCTTGATGGTTTTTAAGGGTATAACTAGGTTCTAGTGAACCAATAAGATTGGATGAAAATTTCATTTACTACTAAGTGGGGCACCTTTGCCTACAAAAGAATGACATTTGGACTTATAAATATAGGAGCCACTTTTCAAAGGGATATGGATCATGCTTTCTAAGGTCTTGTAGGTAATTGTATTATCATATACATAGAATCTAACTATCTTTTCTAAAAATAAGGAGGATCATATTATGCATCTACAACATGTATTTGAATGATACAAAAGGTATCAGATTTCTCTCAACCCAAAGGAAAGTATTTTATGTGTTACTAAGGGAAAACTCTTAGGACATGTTATCACTAAGGAGGGAATACACACACACACACACACACACACACACACACACACACACACACACACACACACACACACACACACACACACACACACACACACACACACACACACACACAGAGCCTTTAATAGAGTAAATGTAATATCTAATATAGACACCCCTAATAGTAGGAAGGAATTGAAATCATTCTTTGGTTAAATAAACTTTGTAAGAAAGCTCATTTTTTGGTTTTGTAGAAATAGTGAGACCTTTTAATGAAATGTTGAAGAAAGATTCTAAGATCACCTAGAATCAAGAGACCAAGAAGGCTTTCAAGGACATCAAAGAGGAAATTATACAATCCCCAGTCCTAATAATTCTAGACTTTACTAAAGATTTTTATTTTTACTCTACCTTAGATCATATAATAGTTGTAGTTCTAACTTAGAATATAGATGGATGTGACCATCCAATAGATTTCATGAGAACTAACCTTAAAAATGCTAAGATGAACTACTCTTTGATTGACAAGTAAGTAAGTTATTTGGTTAAGGTAGTGAAAAAGTTTAGGTATTATATCCTTAGAAATAAGGTACATGTAATATTACCAGACTCTACCTCTAAGCTCATGCTTAGTCAATGTGAACTTGGATAAAGGAGAGGTAAGTGGATGTCTGTTCTCCATGAATATGATCTAGATATAAAGACTACAATTGGTAAGGTGCCAAGGTTTAATTTAGTTGATTTCCAATACTTATCCCATGCTAAGTGTTATATAAGTAAATAATTAAAGTTCCAGACCTAATGATTGGTATGATCCCATTTTCCACTTACTAATCACTAGTTATTATCCTATAGGGTTAATTGAAGAGCAAAGAAGAGCTCTAAGGCTCAATGCAACTCCTGTTTTGATCAAGGATGGAGTGTTGTATTGGATGAACTTTAAAGGCATTTACTTGAGATGTGTCTCCAAGAGTGAAGCAACTATATCATGAACACCTTCCATGAAAAAATGGGAAGTGGACATCCATATAGAATAATTACAACACACAAGATCCTTAGAGCTAGATACTATTGGTCTACTATCTTCAAGGACACTCACAAGTACATGAGAGATTGCCACTCATGTCAAGTCTTCAACACTAAAGAGCCTAAGGCAGCCATGTGAATAAAACTAGTAATGATAGATAAACCCTTTACCCAATGGGCATTGGATTTTGTTGGTTTCATTAACCCTAATTCCTTTAATGGTCACAAGTATGTTTTGACTACTACTGACTGCTTGTAGACACTTAAAAACATCCCTTGAACCATGTTTAAGGTTGTATCACCATGACCTGGCTCTCAATCATGAATTAACTACTAACCTAGTTAACTCCCCTTTAAACCTTAAAAAAACTTACTTTACATGAACTTAGACATCCTTTTAAACATACCACTTAACACCTTATATTTCACCTCTTTTACACTAGAGGGTCGACTGCTAATGGTAAACATAATTGTAGATGGTTATCCTAACCATCGATGGTCAGGTACACACTCCCAATACTTAGAAACTTTTAGCCATAAATAGGATTGCACTAACCAAATTAGCAACTTTCCCATACACAAACTCATATTTTTATTTCTGTCAATCCCTTACACTTATACAAGACCAACTTAGCAACTTTCCCTCCCTCAATTTTGTAGCTCTTAACTTTATTTTATCATTCTTTGCTTATTAGTAGCATTTTTTCTATTAAAACACCCTCCCAACCCTTTTTCCCCTACCTACACTACCCATAAAACCCTTCTCATCCCTCAACTACTTGTTTGTAACTCACCTTCACTCCAAAACAAGTTCTTGGTAGGTAACCACCAATAGTTGCCATAACATTGATGGTTATAAAAACTACTGCTATTCATCCAACCATCGATGGTCAGGATAATTGTCAATGGTCATCCTGAACATCAACAATCTCTATCACATAAAATTATAGATTGTTATTTTATCCCACCTTCTAGCTTTCCAGACTTCTTTCCACCCTTTGACCTATACTTGAACTCTTTTCTATTTTTTTTAACCTTACCTTACTCTATTTATTGCATGTATATGACCTTATCAGGACTTGTACATGAGATAGATAACATCTTTGAGATTCCTATTGTCCCACAACCTCTATTTACCAATCAAATTGATATTGCCTTTGAACTATCCCTTTGTATTATGGTTTTCACACCCAACCTAGAGGATGTAGAAGAATAGTTAGTTATAATCCAGGAAGATATTGATGAAGCTACTGCATTTTGGAATCATTATTTTGATAATATCAATCTTGCTTTAGATTAGATCTCTTTTATATTGTTCATCATTATCATTTACATATCTACCATTTGTAATTTCTCTTTTATCAATAAACTTGAATGTTGAACAAGGACTGACATCCATTTAAGGAAGCACATTCTTTTCTTGGGACTGGTTTCTCACTAGGCAACCCCTTACATTTTTATTAACATATTTTTCATGAGTTCATGTGATTTTCAAGTCATTTTTCCCTCACCAAAGAATATTTCCCACTTCATATAGATATCAACGTCTGTACTTTCTACCAAGTACCCCTACATACCCATTTTCTTGTTGTTTTCCTCTTCTTTCAAGAAAAAATAATTATAGTAAGAAATCAAGTGAAACATTTTGGCATGCCTAGTAGGACCCCTTTAAGGGCTCATAATTCATTTTATTTCATATATTTGCATTAGTGAATCTCATGTTTATTTCATTTTTTAAGGCTTTAAATTCTAAAAAATACCAAACTTCTTTTAATTTTCTATTCTAAAATAAAAAATGAACAAAAAAAAGTACAAACTTCATTCTAGGGATAGGTTACATTGTCATCTCACATTATTACTGTAGAGTAAAAAATACTCTACATTTCATTCTAATTTTTAGTTGTGCACTACAAAATTTTGTCCCCACACACTTTGGTTTGAGACAACAGAGTTTTGACTAAGAGGTTAGGCTCGATTCTCTTTTTACCTCATTTTTTTTCTAAGTGTCGAAGTCAAGCAAAAGCTGCCAAGTGTCATTAGTTGAGGCACCTTTCATAGTATCTCATAGTAACTTAACATAACATGACAAGTGTCAGCATCTATGCTTCATATCGACATTTGCATTTCAAATCTCTTTTGAGTGAAAGGTTTCAACAAGCTAGGTTTCAGGATCAAGCAGAAGGTGCTAGGTGGAAACAACAAAAGGTTTCAATGTGATTTTATAAAAGAAACAAAAGATGCCACATATTCCTAGCTAAAGAAAGTGGAAGCCACCATGTGTCAACCTCTAAATTATCTTCACTTTGTTTCATTAATAAGCAAAGACTGTGGTGGGTCCCAAGTTTTATTCTAAGGCAAGCGAAAGCTGCCAAGTGTCACCGTCCGTGTAAGTATGAAATGAGGCTTGATTATTTCTATAGTATAGATAGGGAAATGTGAAGATGGACACATGTCACCTTTCATAGGTTTTTCAAAAGATAGCTAAAGGTAGCAGATATCACCATGTGTCCTTTATCAAGAATAGGTGAAAAGCACCACCTGTCTCTGTTCCCTTTTGAAGTTGCTCAGACAAGAAATGATTTGGGTCCCATTTTTCATAGAAGTTGTTTAATTTTTGGAGAAGTAGATGTTGACAGATGTCAAGGACCAAACACTTCTAAGCAAAGATATAGTAAGAATATAGGTAATGCGAAAAGTTCCATGTGTCTTTGGTAAGAATGCAAAACATGCTAAGTGTCATTTCCTAGTGCCTCTTGAATAATAAGAAGGTTTTTAAGAAATTGGCCAAGTGTCCTCTTTCGTTTGATAGAAGGGAGCATCCTATGTATCTGTTCTAGCCAATGCACTACAAGAAGACTAGATGTTTCAAGATCTAAAAAATATCTTCTGTTAGACACTTCTAGTTTAGTCAGAGTTCAGTCAGGCCGTTAGATTGGGAATGAACAGACAATCTGGAGGAATTCGGTGCTATAAAGAGAGGTGCAAAGATCACCATAAATCATCATCAGAAGATTGGAGAGAATCTTCTACGAGAGACTATTGTCAAGAGTTTTAGACTTTTAGAGCTATGATCAGGAATATCATTTGCCTTTGTTCTATTTTCTTTATTTGAAAATTTTATGTAACTGTGCATGTTTCTATGCCTTTTATGTGATTGGAGAATTAATAAGAAGAAAGATTGTTGTGCCTTTATAGATTTTTTCTGTGTCATTGCAAAAGTAGTCTAAGTTATGAGCCTCTATTTCTATTGTTTCTATCTTTTACATTGATCATGCCTTGTTCACTCTTTAATATAATTGAATCTTACATTTAGTTTCACTGTGCTTAGAATTAAGGGTTGAATTACATTCAGGCACATTGCTATAGTTAGATTTTCTTTCTTTACATTCGTGTTTCTATTTAGTTTCCTATCCCTTTCCTTCCAACACTCGAGTTAAAGAAGAGACCAACTTCTTAAAAATTTGGAGGTCATTTCAAGTTGTAAGTCCCACATTCTTGAAACTTCCCATTGTTGGTGTTAGAAACAAAGCACAATTTTAACCATCAACAATTTTTGGCATGCCCGGTGGGACTAGTCTTTAAGTTTCTTTCAAGACCATATGAAGTAGAGAGCTACAAGGAGTCAATGCTATGGACCAGTAACTAGATCTTAATTTGCTATAAATCCAGGTATTCTTTTACCACCTTTGGTAACTAGTCCAAGAAGGAGAGTCAATCAGTTCATACCAATACCAAGAGTAAATATGGGAGCCCCTATACCCCTAAGGAATTATGCAAGTTAGAACACTGGTAGTCCTTTGATTCTCCCAATACCACTAGCCACTTGGGACCCTATCTTAGTAAATGCCTTGAAAGCTCTACCCAAATTCAGTGGACAAGATTCTAAAACACCTGAGGAACATTTGCAAGATGTATCTGATGTTTGTGTTATACATGTAGTCACATAGTAGAATGTGGCTATAAGATTATTAGCAACTTCTTTTAAAGGGAAAGCTATAGAATGGTACTGATCCTTGACTCCAAATACCATATTTACATGGGATCAACTTGGAGATCTTTTCTTTGAAAGATTTAAAGGAAGGGGTGATAAATCTTCTCTGTTGCAATAATTGATTACTATTTAAAGAGCACCACAAGAAGCAATGACTGACTTCAATTCCAGATTTAAAAAGACTTGGGAAAGGATCCCTACTATATCTAGACCATTACCAGGTATGGCTATAGTGTTTTATCTTAAGGCTTTAAATTTTATATATATATATATATATATATATATTATGATTTAGTCACTTGGAGGTTAGACTCTACTAGAGGCTTATGACTATGCAATCAGGGCTAAAAATAATTTAATAGATGCTAGAAAGTTACCCCCATGGCCTCCCATGCCCATGTCTCCAAAAATTACCTTGCCATTACCTCAATAAGCCCCTAAATCCATAGTCTCATTTGTGTCTATGTATCAATATCCTCAACCACCTGCTAAAGAACTTGTCCCTGCTCAATCATCTGAGATGGATGATATCAAGAATATCTTAAGGACATTTTCTAATGAGTTGATTAACATAAAGAGACAATAGAATCCTTACCCTAGACCTCAATATCAAAGCTACCAAGGGAATATATTTTCATCATAACCAAACCAATACTAGGGTCCTCAAAGGCAAAATAACCCTCAACTAGCAAATCAATTAGTTGCAGTCCCTACACCCTCACAAATTATTCCCTCCAATTCGAATAGGGAGATTGTTCAAGGGAAAAATAATTATGCAAATAACACCAGTGCCTAATGTTTCCCTTTTAATAATGATCATGCACCTAGAGAGTTTCCCATGGGTAATCTACAACAAAAGGTATTAGAACAAAGAAGAATGGAGGGACAATTTGTAACTACTAGTGATAATCGAGCTTACCAATCTCCTGGTATGCAAATTTTAGTCCTAATGGCTTAGATGAAAGGGATGTCTTTACAACAAGAGGAATAAATAACCTCATAACATGCTTTCTTCTCATGGGTTGAAGATGAAGAATCAGTATTCTTGAATGAAGCTTCCACTTCCAAGAAACTAGTGGTGCAATCAGACTACTATACTAGATCAAAGAGAAGAATGGTAGAACAACCTGAGGTTGAAAATAATCAAGCTATGGAGAGTCCTCCATTTAAGTTCAAAATTATATAGCAGTTAGACAAGAAGTGCCACAACTAGTGATGAATCAAGTAGTTCCTAGACCAGTTCAAGAAAAAGCAAGGTATCCTTACTTTCAAAAAACCCAGACTCTGGGACCGATGAATGTGGTAGATCAATTAAAGAAGACTCTAGCACAAGTATCAATCTAGGACATATTAGCTATCCCTAAACAAAAGACACTATTACAAGAAGCTCTACAAGGCCAAGTAGTGCCCAAACATACTGAGATCAAAGAAAGATTTGCTGAAAAAGAAAAGCTCAAGGACGTAGTTCATCTGAAGACAATAGCCCTAGTGAACAATTCACCAGAGGTAAGCAAATCAAAAATAGATCCTTTTTATTTAAATTTGATAGTTGGCAAGAAATTGTAGCATAATTCAATGATAGATTCAGGGGCTAGTACTACAGTAATGTGAAAGGCAATAGTAGATGCTTTAAAGATAAAGTATGAGCCACTCACTAAAGGAGTGATGCAGTTAAATGGCAAATCAGTGCAAACAATAGGGAGAATTAGACAACTCCCATTACAATTATGTACTTGTCCTAATATAATTGTTAATCAAGATATAGTAGTCATAGATATACCTCCTATTTTTGGTTTATGTTTATTAAGAGACTTTACAGCCAAGATAGGAGGATATATGTCTCTTGATTGGTCTCACCTCATTCTAAGAACCAAATATGGTTCAAAGATGAATATTCTGTCTGAACCATTATCAAATGATCATATTAGCAATGAACCAACATCAAAATTGGAGGAAGATCATGTTATGTTAAATAAGGAAGAAAGGGTTTTTGTTGAAGAGTTAGGTGATGGGACTGAGTATGATCAAGAAGAAGAAAATAACCAGTTGTTAGCTATGATGCATAGTGACCCATATGGGAATTATGACTCTACTGGTCTGGGAAATTATGTCATTTTGATGAGGACCATGAAATCCCTAATGTTTTAAGGGAAGAGACACCAACTACTCAAGAATCTAAAATAGATTTAGAAATCTAGACCCTAAATTTTGATGGGGCTAAAAGTAAAAATGGTGCTGGAGCAGGAATTTGTCTTACTGCTCCAAATGGTGAGAAAATTTTAAGGGCTATCCATTTCCAATTTTCTTCTACAAATAATGATGTTGAGTATGAATCTATAGTACATGGGCTCTTATTAGCCAAGAAAAAGGGAATAAAGAATCTAATAGTAAAAGGAGATTCAGAATTAGTGGTAAAGCAAATTAGAGAAAAGGCAATAGCCAAAAATGTAAGGATGAGATCTTACAGACATAGGATTGAGGACTTAATAGAAGATTTTGAAGCCTTCAATATTGAAGTAGTCCCTAGGATTCAAAATTTTGAAGCTGATAGGATGACCCAGATTGGCTCATAGTTTGATCCAGCAACTAGCCTATTAATTAACAATGAGTCAGTAAAAGTTATAGTGAGGCCAAATATTCTAGATAATGATGAGAATTGGCAAGTATTTGAAAATTATTCTTAGGTACTCTCAGTTTTACAACAATTAGATGAGTTTTCTAATCAATTGCAAACCAAAATTGAAGAGGCATATAGAAATCAGGTCATGTAATTAAAGACTAATAAGCTTTCCAAAGGCTTGATCACTTTAGAGAATCTATTTGATCCAGAAGATGTAAGTATGGAGAAGAAAAGATTCCAAGTAAACAAAGTAGACTATTCTGAAATACAGGTGAGTGAAGGGAAAAAATTAAAAGTTGGAAATTCTGCAACTCAAATAGAAAAGGAAAAACTGATTGAATTATGCAAAAAATATGACAGGGTCATAACCTAGAGTTATGAAGACCTTCATGGATATAATAGAGACATTATTCAGCACACAATAAAACTAACCAAAGGATCTAAGCCCATTAGACATAAATAGAGGCTAGTAAATCCAAGGATTGAACCTCTAATGATAGATGAGTTACAGAAACTTTTAGATTCTAAAATAATTTTTCCAATCAAACACTCAACCTAGGTATCGAATCTAGTACCAGTTAGGAAAAAGAATGGTGCTATAAGACTTTATGTAGATTTCAGAGATCTAAATAGAGCATCTCTGAAAGATCACTATCCTTTGCCCTCCATGGAACAAATTCTACAAATTGTCGCTGGATCAAAGAGATTTTCTTTGCTAGATGGTTTCTCTAGATATAATCAGATTTGGTTGGCTAATGAAGACCAATACAAAACTACTTTTACTACCAAATGGGGAATATTTGCATATGCTAAGATGCCATTTGGCCTGTCAAATGTAGGAACCACTTTCCAAAGAGCTATGGATGTAGCATTTGGGGAACTTATAAATAAAATCATCTTGGTTTATCTTGATGATCTTACTATTTTTTCAAAAAATACTGTTGATCATTTTGATCATTTAGAATCTATTTTCAAAAAATGTCAGGAATTTAGAATATCATTGAATCCCAATAAATGCATTTTGCTATACCTCAAGGCAAATTATTGTTACATATAGTATTTAAAGAAGGAGTTTCCATAGATCCTAAAAGAGTTGCAGCTATAATGAACCTACCTCTTCTAGTAAATAAAAAGGCAGTTCAGTCCTTTTTGGGGAAGATTAATTTTGTCAGTAGGTTCATATCTAATTTTTTAGGCTTAGTAAGACCAGTAACACTCTTGTTAAAGAAAGACTTGATTTTCAAGTGGACTACAGAAGGAAGGCAAGCCTTTGAAGAGGTTAAGAAGGCTATCTCAGTAGCCCCAATACTTAGAAACCCAAATTTTTCTAAGCCTTTTGTAATGTATGTCTATGGAGGAGAGTTAAGTATTGTTGTTGTCTTAACACAAAAGGATGATAGACAAGAGGGAGAGCACCCAATAGCCTTTTTCTCAAGAACTCTCAGGGAGTATAAAACTAGATACAACTTTGTAGAGAAACAAGCATAAAAGCTCTCAAGAAATTCAGGCATATGGTATCAGGAAGCAAAATTTTGGTACTTGTAGCTCACCCAAGTGTTAGAGAATACATCCTGGAGGGAGAAATTACTAAAAAAAGAGATAAATAGATAACTAAGATCCTTGAATATGATGTAGAGGTCAAACCCACTAAGTTAGTCAGAGGCAGGGGTTGTACCAATATATGACTCAAGAGCTTGAAAAGATGATACCTGAAGAGACAAATTCTAGAGAAGAAAAGGAAATTATATTAAAGATACAAGAGGCTGATCAGGAATCTTGGGTCACAATCAGGATTCATTTTATGAAATATGGGATTTACCCAAGAGAACTCCCTCAAAATAAGAGAAGATACTATAGGATATAAGGAGTTCATTTATTTTAATTGAACAGATTCTTTTTAGAAGAAATTTTGATGGCAAATCATTAAGATGTGTAGGAAAGGTTGAGGCTAAGAAAATACTACATGAAATGCATCATGGAGTATCAGGTGGACATTTTTCTACAAAGACCATAGCTATAAAGATAAGTGAGGTAGGTTATTTCTGGCCTACTTTATTTGTAGATCATTATCAGCTGGTTAAAAAATGTCAATCTTATCAATATTATGTGGGGATGAGAAGGAATGTAGCAATGCCCCTTAGTCCTATAATTGTGGATGAACCTTTTGCTCAATGGGGTCTTGACTTCATTGGAATGATAAATCTAGTGTCTAGTATGGGTCATAAATGGATATTAACTTCCATAGATTATTTCACCAGATGGACTGAGGCAGTGCCACTTAAAGAAGCAAAAGAAAACACAATCCTATATTTTCTAGGGAGTATCACTACTCGCTTTGGGGCTCCTCAAACCATAATTTTAGATAATGCTAAAGCATTTTTAGGTTCTAAAGTATCTAAATTTGCATTAAAGCATGGAATATATCTAAAAACTTCCTCTAACTATTACCCTCAAGGTAATGGTTTGGCAAAATCAACTAACAAGAACCTAATTAGACTTATCAAAAGAATAGGGGCTGACCATCACAAAGAATGGCATAAAGTACTTAATTTAGCACTATGGGCTGATAGAATCATGCCTAAATAGGTGATCAAAATGTCCCCATATGAATTGGTATATGGAAAATCTACTGTAATACCACTAAGTTTGGAGATTCCTTCTCTCCAACTGATCAAATAGATTGAAATTGAGGAAAATGGCCCCATGTATGTCAAACTTGCAGAAATTTTGGAAGTTTAGGAAAAGAGGGATGTAGCCCATGATTCATTGGTAAAGCATTAGAAAATAATTAAAGATTGTTTTGATAAAAGGACTTCAAATCCCCATTTTGAAACTGGCTCAATTATTTTGAAATGGGATGCAAGAGCCACCAAGCCAAGTCAACACACTAAATTTGAAGCATTATGGACTAGCCCTTATGAAATTCATGCATGTAAATAGAAAAATTTGTTTGAGCTAGAAACAATGGAAGGTGAGCCTAAAGAGATTCCTATGAATGGAATCTATTTGAAATATTTTAGTTAGGTTGTGTCCTTGATACATTATAGTTAGATAGTTTCCCTTCTTTAGTTGCTTTGTTTTCCCATTTTGCTTTCCTACTTTCTTTTAAATAAGTGTTCGTTGAACATGTAGCAGTAGCTCAAATTTTTTTTAAAATTTCAAAAATTCTCAATACATTGAATATCTCCCAAATCTTTAAAAAACCCCAAGGTACCTTGCGCTACCACTTGCATAATGTGTCTATCTCACTGTCTCATGAAGATTGAGTAAGATTTACTAACGATTATCTAAGTTTAATTCCATTTTGAGACTTGATGGGTCAATAAATACCTCTTAGCAAGAGTAAAAGCTTACAATTTCTCAAACATTCCTACATCTATGAGAAAATATCCTGCTACTTGCATTTTTAGTTCCTTGTAAATCTGCTTAGATGAAAGTGCTTTTTATTTTGCAAAATTTCATACCAGTTATCACATAATAGATATAGAGATGGAGGGAGCACATTCTTCGCAACAAGGAGCTGGGATTTATGAATCTCTTGATAAGTTTCTTATGAGCAAGTCATATGCTTCAGCTCCTACGTAACCATTAAAGACCTATCCATGGACCAGAATCCTTGAAGTTGGTCAAGTGACCAAACAAAGATAAAAGATTATGCAGATGGAGTCATGGACCCAATTCTTCAAAGAACTAGTAGCAAAACTCTCAAAGAAGGGGCACATAAAAGGTGTCTTTAGAGGGCTAAGGTGGGACAATATGAGACATTTGTAATGAGGATATGGACTTCACAACTGGAATAATTCATTGTCCCAAGTGTGCATCCATGCCCTAATTTGGTTAAACTATGCACCGACTTATTCCATGCACCCTCAAACACCATACAACTTGGTCCATTCATGTTGCAAATCACACCATAGGCTATCAGAGACATGTTAGCCCTGTATCATGATAAGATAGCTACATTTCCCATTATTGCTAAAATGCAAAGAACATGGGCAAACATCAATACTTAGTTGAGGTTCTTAAGATTTGAATTGCCATTGGGCAATGATGATACTACTGTGTCGACACTGCCTGCAACAAGAGCCCAATTTGCACAAGGTAGCCAAGATGCAATGTCTATGATGGCTTTCAACTTCAGAATGAAAGATGATATGGCAATCTATGGAGAATAAATGGCTATCCTCTTCAGGCTGAAAACTTTTGACAAAACTCAAGAGTATCAGCTTTATTTTTCTAAACAAATTGCATACACAATGGTGGAACGACTGGCCCAATTCAAATCAAAAGGAATTTTCAGGTACTCTTCTTATTTGTTTCACCTCATGCTATATCAGAACTTCAAAATATTTTCCCAACATATGCATCTTGATATGTATGACCCATGTTTCAATTTACAAAAGACCACTCTTGTGTTTGCATGGACACATATTTTGTCAAAAACTAGTGATCCATACAAATTCTAGGAACTATTTGTTACTCCTACTTTTTGTCACCTGAGCCTAAAACTAGTTATAAATAGACTATTTCCAAGTGTTTCAAACCTTTTGGCCAATTTCCCAATCCCTTGTGATTTCTTTTTTGGATCCCACCATACAATTATTAGGGTCCATGATTTTTATGGGGAACCAATGTTGTTACCTAAGATTTTGACTCTTATGTTATCATTCTTAGAGGTCACCAGGTAGGTGTCTATAGTAGATAATGAATATGGCTCTGGGAAGAGGAAGAGGAAAATTTATGACCTCTCATAGATGACAAACAACATGGTACTAGAAGCCAGAGACGCTGAGATTGTTTTGCTTAAAAAGTTAGACTTCCTAGGTTTCCTACTAATTGAAGATAAATGGGTATATGACCCAAATGGTTTCATATCTTCATGGATTAGGGCTAATAGGATTGCTACCAAAATTACACATGAGGGCCACCCCTTTTGGGAAAATAAGAAAAATCCTAGGGAAGACACTCCTGGATTTTATGTTGAATTAACAGATTTGCCCCTTCCATGAAATAGACCATGGGAAACTTTCAATGATAAGTAGAGGGATTTTGATCCTAAAATCAGAATGACTTCTGGCTTAAGGAGGGCACTAAAGAATAAAGACTGGGATGTTGAGAAAATAAAAGCCTATTGGAAATATAGGCAAGAAATTTGTCAGACAACTCATTCTTTTTGGAATGTAAACTCATATGAGAGGTGGGAGGAAATTTGGGATGAGTGCCATCTGTCCCCTGTATCTAGCCCTAACACAAGCAATTTGCTGACACAGGGTATAGAGCTAGAAGCTAGAGCAAGGTCTAACCAAGAATCATAGGCTCTAGGGCAAATCACAATTGTAGTCATTGTAATAGTTTAGCCCCAATCTCTTAGCATCATGGAAAAACAAAAGAGTATGGTGCCTTCACTGCCAAAAGCTTCCCCATCAACATTAGTTATTGAAGTTCATAGTTCCCCACAAGCACCATAAGCAATAGTGGTAAATATTGAAGATAGGGGAGCACAACCAGAAGAAGAAACACCAAAGAAGTGAAAGAGGGTACAATTTTAGTTTGATTCAGAGGAGGCAAAACCCTCACAACGCCAATTATAGAGTACTGTAGTTTCTCCTCATGTGAGTATTATTCCTCCTCCTTCTCAATCTCTTTCTTATCCTATAGGCAAGATGATTCCATCTAGCCAGATGACATCCCCTACCACCTCTGTCATGCCCATTTCTCACTTTACCCCATCTATCCCTACTCAAGCTTTAACATTACCTCACTTTTCTCCCTCTGTTCCCAAGAAACTACCCCCTTAGATTGCCCATATCCAACAATTGGCTATTCCATATGGTTTGCCATAAGGACATCCTTTTGTGGGTGGGCACATTGCCTCTCCTTCTACCTTCCAAACTCAAGCAAATGTTGTTAGGAAGGCAAGGGAAGCCTGAAGAGAGAAAAAAAGGATCAAGGAAAATAAGGCCTTGGCTACATCACATTTGTGATCACAATTTGACCTAATTCAGTAGCAACTAATGCTGATTCATTTATCACCAAATGTAATCAAGCCAAGCAAGCATATGCAACTAGAAGACTACACAATGAATGCAGTGGCCATAGACATGTCCCTATTCGGGCCATAAGACAAAATCAAGCTACTAACTAAATCCACTTCTATAGTTGCTGAAGACTACTTGAAAACATCAAGGAAGCTACAAAAGATGGAGACTAATCTAGCCAAAGAGAAGGCAAACTACAACTGTTTGACCATAGAAATCAATAGAAAAGATAACAAAATAGAGAGTCTAAATAAACAATTGCAAGATACTATTTCTCTTTAGACTCATCAGGCGATCCAGGCCTAAAATGATTCCTTAAAAGTAGGGTTAATGCAGGTAAATGATGTAGTGACGTCCCTAAGGTGAGAAAAAGTAGCATTACAAGCCCAATTTCAAGCCAAGCAATAAAGAGCATAAAAATTAACACTGGAGCTAGCCAAAAGGCCAAATAATGTAGGAGTGTTAAATCTAGTGAAGGAGCTTTATGAATCCATGTGGAAAAGAATCTCTTTAGAGATTATTCAGCTCAAGCCTTCCCTCATGTTCCTGCTAAATGCACAAAAAATGTGAAAAAAGGTGGAGAAATCCATTAAAGACACTTTGGCTACTATTTTTGGGAGACTTTTAGATTCTAAAATGCTGCTACAGAAGCTCTATGATGAAACAGATGGAACATTGTCATTAACAGGAATTGATAATAGAATGGTCACTATTAAGTGAGTGAATGAGGTTCTCAATTGCAATGTCATAGCCATCAATTATAGAGAGCTTCTCAATGTAATGAAAGAAGGAATCAGTGAAATGAAACAACACATTAAAGACCTAGTGCAATTAGATCTTCCTTCTCTATTTCTAGATGACAACACTGTGCTAATGATTGATGAAATTAAACCTTTGTTGTTGGCCAAGTAGAATGATCAGACAATTTTTCAAGATTTAAGGGATGATTCATCAGTCCCTGAAGTAGAAGCTATTTTGATTCCTGTTTCCTAGCTCAAATTCAAATTGAAGGCTATGATTTAGATTTTGCAAAAATTTTCACATAAGGATATTATTAACCTTGATTTAGCCTTCAATGAATTGCAAAATAAGTAGGGGTTATCTGATGATGAGTGGTCCACCTATCAAAAAACATTACTGAAGTTGTAATTTTTTGACATTTTGATCAAACGGGAGTTGTGGTTTCTTTTTTAGCAGGCTCAAAAGTCATTGGGGTCACCAATAACTGTAGAGTAAAAAATACTCTACATTTCATTATGATTTTTAGTTGTGCACTGCAAAATTTTGTCCCCGCACACTTTGGTTTGAGACGGTGGAGTTTTGACTCAGAGCTTGGGCTCGATTCTCTTTTTTCCTCATTTTTTTCTAAGTGTTGAAGTCAAGTGGAGGCTACCAAGTGTCATCAATCAAGGCACCTTTCATAATTTCTATAAATTGGTCAAGATGTGCCACGTATCTCATAGTAACTCAATAAAATGTGACAAGTGTCAGCATCTATGTTTCATATCGGCATCCACATTTCAAATCTCTTTTGAGCAGAAGGTTTCAACAAGCTAGGTTTTAGGATCAAGCAAAAGGCACTAGGTGGCAATAATGGAAGGTTTCAATGTGCTTTTCTAAAATCAATGGAAGATGTCATGTATTCCTAGCTAAAGAAAGTAGAAGCCACCACGTGTCAACCTCTAAATTATCTTCACTTTGTTTCATTGATAAGCAAAGACTGTGGTGGGTCTTAGGTTTTGTTTTGAGGCAAGTAGAAGCCACCAAGTGTCACTATCTGTGTAAGTATGAAATGAGGCCTGATCATTTATATAGTATAGATAGGGCAACATGGAGATAGACACATGTCACCTTCCACAAGTTTTTCAAAAGATAGCTAAAGTCAACAGAGATCACCATGTGTCCTTTGTTAAGAATAAGCAAAAAGTGCCATCTATCCCTGTTCCCTTCTTGAAATTGCTCAGATGAGAAATGCTTTGGGTCCCATTTTTCATAGAAGTTTTTTAATTTTTGGAGAAGTGGATGGTGATAGATGTCAAGGATGAAACACTTCTAAGCAAAGATATAGTAAGAATATAGGTAATGCAGAAAGTGCCACATGTCTTCAATAAGAATGTAGAACATGCCAAGTGTCATTTCTCGATGTCTCCTGAATAATAAGAAGGTTTTTAAGAAATTGGCCAAGTGTCCTCTTCCATTTGATAGAAGGGAGCATCCTATGTATCTGTTCTAGCCAATGAACTGCAGGAAGACTAGATGTTTCAAGATCTAAGAAATATCTTTTGTTAGATACTTCCATTTTAGTTAGAGTTCAGCCAAGACATTAGATTGAGAATGTATAGATAATCTAGAGGGAATTAGATGCTATAAAGAGGGGTGCAGAGATCACCAAAAATCATCATCATAAAATTGGAGAGAATTTTTCGTGAGAGACTATTGTCAAGAATTTTAGACTTTTAGAGTTGTGATCAGGAATATCATTTTCCTTTATTCTATTTTCTTTATTTGAAAAGTTTATGTAATTGTGCATGTTTCTATGCCTTTTATGTGACTGGAGAATTAATAAGAAGATAGAGTTCTATGACTTTGTTGATTTTTTTTGTGTCATTTCAAAAGTAGTCTAAGCTGTGAGCCTCTGTTTCTATTGTTTCTATCTTTTACATTGATCATGCCTTGTTCACTCTTTAATGTAATTGAATCTTACATTTAGTTTCACTGTTCTTAGAATTAAGGGTTGAATTAAATTCAAGCACATTGCCATAGTTAGATTTTCTTTCTTTACATTCATGTTTCTATTTAGTTTCCTATCCCTTTCCTCCCAACACTTGAGATAAAGAAGAGACTAGCTTCTTAAAAATCTGGAGGTCATTTCAAGTTGCAAGTCCCACATTATTGAAACTTCCCATTGTTGGTGTTAGAAACAAAGATCAATTTTAACCATCAACAATTACATTATTCCTTATTTTCATTCAAAGAAACCAAATATTTCCTTTTGGGTTAATGTTAAGTGCATTCATTGTTTGCCTATTTAATGCTTATCTCACCTAGATTAATTAACTACATTATGAATAAATCATAGAGCACATATGTTACACTACCAAATCACTACATCAAAGAACACATCAAAACATACCCGAGACAAATCCCATTAGGATTTTATCACCCTTTAGATCACCTTATCCTACTAGATGATCCCACTTGGATTTCACAACTAAGGGGAGGACCCAATCTATTCTCTGGTGGAGTATAAACTCTAGACAAATGGTATCTATTAGCTAAGTGGCTCAACTCAACTTTAGGTTCATGAAGTGTGGGGAGCCATCCCCAAGTACTAGGCCATGTACTTGATCTAGTGTAGATTCTTTGAGCACTAAAACTTAACATAAAACCATCCTTAGATGGATTTTTTTAGTACCCAAATAATAAGCCAATTTTCCCTTTAACACTCTTTAAGGCATAAGCCAAACGTGATTTAAAATAAATCCTAGGATTAATTGTGCTTTTAGTGTGCACTTTATTTGCTTTGAGCTTTCTTTTAATTGATCATTATTTGAGGTGAAAGGTTTGTCATCCACTTCCAGATTTTTCATATGGTTTTAACCAAAAAACAAGTGAAAATAAAAATAACCAACCACCACCTTCATATTCATCCATGGATTATACCTCAGATGTGAATAAATCTTCCATGGTTCACCTCACCATTATCCTCCACCACCATCTCTTTCTAGAATCCAAACTATATCTAAAGGTGATCTAGACTTCATCACCTTTCTTGACAACAATTCAATTTCCTTGCAACATTACCTCAACACCTTACCTCATCATATCCCCCTGCTTCAGTTCCTTCTTCTAAATCTTCTCTTAGTATGCCATCTCACCTCATGGTAGGAACCACTTCAACCCAACCATTAACTTAGACCTCTTCCAACATCCCATCCACCTAAACCTAAACCAACCTTCCACCACCCAACCAAACACCACTAGTTACACCCCATGGGGGTTCAACCTTACCATTAGTTACCTATGCCCCATCTAATATGACATTATCTTCCACTTCAGCTTCTATGTTCCCTTTGGTTGTAACCAATCCTTCAACCATAGTTCCACTTCAAAGCTTAGTTCTCTCCATACCTCAAAAACTTCCTCTAATTAGCACTAGGGTAACCACCCAACCTCAACCTTCCTAGCTTCCTCCTACATCAAGCATACAAACCATAACTTTTCCTCAATAAGTAATTATGACAACTTACCAGTATGTCCCTAACCCACAAGGGTACATACTAACCACCAACCAACCTTTTATGCCACTCAATTCTTATGTGCCACCTTCTCAACCTCTTAGCACCACCTATTAGTATGTGGCTTCATTAGTGCCAAATACTGCCTATTCATATATTGTCATGAACCAACCTCAACAAAATGTACCTCTTAATTATGTGGTTTATCAACCCCAACCTAACATAATCAAAATGCTCATGGACAAAATGACTAGTTTGGAGTCATCCATCTCTAACTCAACTAATATTTTGTCTTATGACTAAATTTATAATGATCCTATCGACCCCTCTATACATATTCATGCATACCCTCCATAATGGGAATTTCCCAAATTTTCTAAATTCCAAGGTAAAGAGGACCCTCAACATCACTTATAGGAATTTTACCATTCATGCTACTTGATCATGCATAATGATGCCCTCCTCCTCTAAACCTTCCCCATGTCTTTGTTTGGACCAAATCTCAATTTTTATAGTGTTCTTACCAAGCACTCAATTTTATCATTCAAATAATTAACCCAAATCTTATTAGAACATTTCTTGGTAAACATATCTAAGAAGGTTTCCATAACCGTCCTTTACTCAATTAGATAATTTGAGGATGTATCAATTGATGACTTCATCACTTGATGGTGATGTCTTATTAACCAAATATATTTTTCACTACCCCAAGTGGAACTCATTAACCTTTTCTTTATGGGTTGTGTTAAACATATCATGCTTAATTCCCAAGTCAAAAAATTTAGGACCTTTGACAAAGCTTTTACTATGGCCCATAAACTATAAAATTGTGCTATTGATGAACAGAATTTGAAGCTTCAAAATAAAAATTCTATTTTCAAATCTTCTTAGTCTTCCTCCATCAAAACCATGAACCTAACCAATTCTAAAGTGAAATCATAAATACATTTAGTCATTCTTAAAACTACACCTCCTCAACCCATCAACAAAACACCTTGAACCAACAACCCTTCCAATAACCAAAATCATACTTAAAATTGGGTTCCTTCAAAACCATTTACCCCAATTAGGGAATCCTATACATCAGTGTTGTAAAAAATACTTAAAGATATTCTAATCCAACTTCCACCTATTAAAACCCTTCAATAATTTGATACTTATTGCCCCCTTCTCAGGTGGTATAATGAGAATGATCATTGTGACTATCATTGCATTATTGGACATGATATCGATAGATGCAATAATTTCAAAATCATTATTCAAGACCTAATTGATAAAGGGGGCTTGTGTTCAACAATCCTAATGCTCTTTCAAACCAATCCCTTGATATTTTTTGAAAACCATTTCTAGACCATCCACCTTCAACCCAACACCATGAAAAAATACTTGAATCCTCCAATTCACATGAGGCACACGTAATCAATGTCATTAGTAATGTGTCCACTATTGAATAATTTATTACACCTATCACCCAAATCAAGGAAAACCACCTATCGCCAATCCCTTTAAATTCCCAAATAAAGGAAGAACTATCCCTTACACTTCCTTTGCTCAAACCATGGTTTCACCCACCCCTCTTATGGTGGAAAAACCCAAGGAGATGGTCACTTCATCGACCATTTCATTCACTCTTCCAATCCAACTTGAAAAACCACTTATCCCTATAGATAACCAAACTGAGGAAAAAGCTAAACCAACCATTCCATCTGAAACCATTTCCCTTACCACACCAATTATATAATCATCTATATCTTCCTTGAAATCCATTTATCAAGAGACAATACCCCTATCTACCGAACCATTACCTTTTGAACCTTTCATGAAGGATAACAATACTAAAACCACTCCTTCATCCCCAAAAGGTTTACATTTTGAAACTAATGATTAGGCAACAATTCCTATTTATAAACCCTTATCCTATCTAGTTTAAAGTGTGGAGTTCACCTACTAACATAACGTTGATAGAACCACCTTTTGGCATCGGCTTGGACTCCCATATCAAAATAAGACTAAACCTTCTACTTCACTAGAATCCACTCTTAAACCTGTTATTACAACTCCACCAACTACTCCTAAAGTTACCAAGGAACCACCTCAATCACCCCTATCTAAAATTGTTAAATCACCATATGCTTCTTTTAACAAGCCAATCAAGACCTTGGGGATCCATCTCATGCCAAATCTTTCTCACCCTCCTTTGAGACTGGGTCTAACCACACTAATATAACCAAAACCTAATCCAATTAAGAAGAAGGGATTGCCTCAACCTCAACTTAGAGGAAGAAACATAACAAAACCATCACCTTTACCTTATATTTTAGGACCACACCCTTCCACCATTCCCATAACCAACTCTTCCTCTAAAAAACCATCTCCCCTTTCTCTACCTATAACAAGCCCATCTCCTAGTTCATCATCATTCCCTGCCAACCTTTCCCCATCCACCTTCCCATCTATTAAACCCTCATCATCTAGACCCCTAATTACTAAACCAATTATAACTAAGCCAATTCATTCAAAACCTCTAGCCAAGGTTACCCCACCCATTATACCTCCTATTAAAATTTCCTTACCCAAAAATAAACCAAAACCAAAAACCCAAAATCCACCATCTCCAAAATCTGTATTAGAGTCTTATGCATCTATATTACAAAGGCTCCTACAATATTTTACCATTAACTTACCTCCCATCAAGCCTTTTAACCCCACTCACCAAAAGTGAACCTAGTTCAATGAAAATCTAATTTATCTTTACCATAGAACCCCTGGGCATGATACAGAGAATTGTAAATCTCTCCAAACTATCATTTATGGCATTTTTTAGGAGGATGATCTATTAGATGAGACTTATTTAATCCTTTTTCCACTTTTACCACCTATTCAATCCTCTTACCAATCATCTCATTCTCTACTCCCACCATGGAGTGAAATAGAGGAACCAAATCAATTAACTACTCCTCTTATCCATATTATTCATATGATAACTCAGTTTAGATCCCAATACAAGGACAAGGGTAAAGTAGTCAAACAAAGTGAAAAGGGTAAATCCAAGGCCACCATTCCATGGGTTTACCCTTTAAATCCTCAACCAACAAACCAAACCCAAAATAATACCCCTTCACCTTCATAACCATCCAAGTCTAAGGTCTCCATTTTGGGAGCCCTTTCATCTTCTAATGCACCTTCATTTGTTCAATTCTTGGTGATAAAAACTTCACCAAACACCCATAAAAATGAGTCTTTATGACTTAATTATCACCTCACCTCAACATCACCAAGATTTAATAGAAGCGATGCATTCTATATAGGTTCAATGAAATGAACCCCAACCTCTTGTATCTTTGATTGGCGTTATCTAAGACATTGCCAGCATCACCTTTTAAGAGTCTGAAATCCCACCATATCATAGTGAAGATCCTAATCCTCCTCTTTTTATCAAAGCATCCATCAATCATACACATGTTAAAAGGGTCATGATTAATGGGGGAGTGAGTATCAATATCATCTCCTCTCATGCCTATGATCAACTTCAACCACCTAAAAACATCATGTCAGAAAGCTTGGTGCTTCTCTGATCATTTAATGATACCTTGGCTACTACTTTGGGGATAGTTATTTTCCACATCCATTTGGGGCCTTGAACCATTCTTAAACTATTTTACATTGTAGAGGGAGAATTTCAATATAATGTGTTACTTGGACACCCCTAGATCAGTGCCATGGCATGCGTCCCTTCTACCCTTCACCGATGCATCAAGTTTGAAAATGAGGGATAAGTAATTATAATCAAAGCCGATCCAAGTCCCTTTTCTTCTTGTAATATGATGTATCATCCCAATGATGTTCTTATTCCACCTTCACCCTCTTCATATCAAACAACTAGCCAAACCACAACATCAAACCAACACACCAACACTTATATTTTCAACAATGGTGGATCATCAACTAGTTTAATTTTTCCTTCATCACAAATCCCAATTGAGCACCCATAGTAATCCACATTCTAACAACTTACACTTAGGTAATATTGAATTTTATCTTTGGATGTGTTTCCCTCTCCACATGAATTTGGGAACCTTCAGAATGATCCATCTTATGATCCCAATATTGGTACCCTTGTCCCCTTTGGCTTTCCCAATAATATAACATATTTTGTCTATGGGGGACTTGATAAACCACTTCTTATACCCACCAACATGCCTTGTATTCATCCATTCACCTCTAAATTTTCTTATCTTAGGAACCCAACCTTTGCCAAAATTTACCTTCATTAATGTGCTTGGAAAAGGTTTAGGTTCGGCCTCTATGAATAAGGACCCCATGAACTTCCTGATATCAAAAATCAGAAACCTCACAAGTTATTTGGCCTAGGGTATGTCCCCTTAGAAGAGCCTAGACCAACCTCATCAATCCCTCCTCTCCCATCTTGGGAACCACCAATCTCACCAATCCTACTCCTCCCATTTTGGGAACCACCATCCTCACCTCTCCCAATCAAGGAAATTCTACCCTTATCAACCTCACATTTCTAATTTGAAGAACCTCTACCCTCAGCAACTCCATTTGAAGATAGTAACATCATCCCACCTAACTTTTTGTTTTGATCAACACCATTATTTTAGGTCCTCTAACTTATCGACAAAAATGTCAAACTAAAACCATTCCTCTCATCCACCCTAAAATGATCACGCATGATTCTCCCATAATTAACACCATCCAATGTCAAGATGACAAATCTATTCTTACCTATCTCGGTGTGGAGGATTATTATCTTCAAAAATACCTCTCTCTTAACAACCAAATAATGCTAAATGAATCAACCACAAACATCAATTTAGGTACTCAGGAGAACCCTCATATTGTTAAGATTGGCCAATCCTTAATTCTTGAAGAATAAAGAAACTATTTAGCCTTCCTTCATGACCATAGCATAACATTTTCTTAGTATTATTAGGATATTCCTAGTATTGACCCATCCATTTCCCTTCATAACATCATCACCCATCTTGAGGTTAAGACAAACTGATAAAAACTTTATCTAATCCATCCTTGTATAGCTCTTCTTGTCAAAGAATAAATTCAATGCCTTCTATCTATAAATTTCATTCAACCCATTGACTATCCACAATGGGCCTCTAACATTGTTCTTATCACCAAACGCACTAGGGGAATTCACCTTTTGTGGATTTGTAAGATCTTAAACTTTCATGCCCCAAATATGACTTTCCCCTACCTAACATCTACTAACTTGTTGATCTTACCACTAACCATGAAATGTTATCCCTCATGGATGGATTTTTAAGATATAACCTATTCTTTATTTCCCCTCAAGATCAAGATAAGACATCTTTCATCACCCCATGGGGAAATTTATACTATTGCATATGCCTTTTAGCTTAAATAATGTAGGAGCCATATATTAATGAGCCATGACCTACATTTTTCATGACCTCATTCATACAATATTTGAAGACTATGTTGTATGATTTTCTCAAAAAATCCAAACATCACTAGGATCACCTCACCATTTTAGCCACAATCTTTGAAATACTTATCCATTATCATGTCAATATTAATCCTAAGAAATACATATTCAGGGTCTTATCAAGAAAAAATATGGGCTTCATTGTTTCCCTTCATGGAATAGAAATAGACCTCACAAAAGTTAGAGACATTCTAGAAATGCCTCCTCTTACTAACTTAAAATAACTTCATAGCCTACAAGGCAAACTTCAATCAATCCATCAATTTATCTCATAGCTATCTGATCACTATCAACCCTTTCACCACCTCTTGAAAAAAGATACCTCCTTTAAATGGACTAAGGAGTGTCAAAAACACTTTGATGCAATCAAGGAGTATCTTATTTATCCACCTATCCTTATTCCCCCAAAGGAAGATCAACCCTTTTATTTATACATATCTTCCATTTATCATTCCTTAAGAACAATGCTCGCTCATCGTAATGACGAACATAAGAAGTAGGGTGTTAATTACATTAGCCCACCCTCATTGACTATGAAACCCAATACAACCATCTAGAAAAACTCTGGTTTGCCTTATTTTTTGTCACCTTTAAAATTCATCACTATCTTCTTAACCAAAAAACTTATGTCTTTACCAACACTAACCCTCTCAAGTATATGCACTCTAAGCCATATCATAACCAATGTATGGCTAAGTGGTTCATGCTTTTAGCTAAGTTTAATCTTGAGTTTCTTCCATAAGGTACATTACAGGATAGGTCATTGTGAAACAATTAATTAAAGCCCCTCTCCCAACTAATCAAACTCCTCTTTTTTCCTTTCTAGATGGGTCTATAACTACTCTTTATTCAAAAGAACCCACCTATCAAATGACTATGTATTTCAATGGTTCCAAGTGTCGTGGGGGTGCTAGCATAGTCCTCATTCCTATTAATAGATAACCTCTCCCACTTTCTTTTAAACTCAATTTCAAATGCACCAATAATATAGCTGAATATGAGGCCTTAATCATAGGTCTCCAAACTACCCTAGCTTTAGGAGTCAAAGCTATATGCATCTTTAGATATTCTCAACTTATTATCAACCAAGTCACAGGAGCCTATCAATGAAAAAATGATGTTATTATAAAATATAAATAACTTTATAATAAACTATTATCATCATTTAAAAATTATACCATCCAATCAATCCCTCACTCTACAAATAAATTTATAGACACAAGGGCTTCCCTTGCATCCCAAATTCCATTCCAACCTACTGAATCTAAACTATTTATCACTATACACTACTTTGTCACACTATCTTACCTTAGTCTTGATCTTCCTACCATTTTCTAGGTGGAAACATCACATATAGACATTTGGTATGAGCAACTCTTTGACTACCTTAATGTTGGTGTCCTTTTTCCTGATCTTTCAAGAAATACACATAGAGCTTTCATTTAAAACACATCTCACTACTTAATACTAGGGTAAATTCTTTATAAATGAGGATTTGATGGCCTTCTCCTTTGATGTCTTTACAGTCATGAAATTGCCCATGCTATCAAAGAGACTCATGATGAGATATGTGGGGGACGTTTTAGTGGTCTAGATGTTGCCAAATGTATCATTCATGTAGGTTATTATTCACCCACACTCAATCAATATTGTTATGAATATGTCAAGAAATATGTCAAATTATAACAACATACCAATTTGCATCATGCACCCACTCACAAACTTCAAGTATGCAATGATTTTTGGCCTTTATTGTAATGGGGCATAGATCTCATCATAGAAATCAACCCTCATTCATCACAATGACACTAGTTCATCCTTACTACTACCAAATATTTTACTAAATGGGTGGAGGCCATCGACCTTATCTCAATTAAATATAAAAAGATAATTGACTTCATCAATCACCACATTATTTGATGTTTTGGTGTCCCTCACAAGATTATCACTAATAATAGTAAATCTTTCAAGAACAAAAAGGTCCAAGCTCTCTGCAACACCTTCGGTATCAAAATAGTCATTCCTCCCCTTATCAACCACAAGCTAATGGATAGGCATAATCTTTTAACAAAAATCTCATCAAAATGTTAACTATGGCCATCAATGTTTTGGGATGGAATTAGCATTTTCACATCCCATTCACTTTGTAGGCCTATCATACCAAAATTTGAACCTCTACAAGAGCTATCCCTTTTTCCCTTGTCTTTGGGGCAATTTCCATTTTACCACTTGAAGTCCAAATCCCCTCTCTTTGTATATCCTTATGAGACATCATTTCTAAGGAATATTATCATCAAGAACATCTTGCACATTTGGAGCTGGTTGATGAGCATTGCCTCACTACCCTTAATCATCTTCATGTCTATCATGAGCATGTCACCTACACCTACAATAAATGTCTAATAGTTTGAAAATTCAACATTGGAGACCTCATTATTAAGGAAAACCAACACATTACAAAAATGGAGAAAACCAAAAGGGGAAAGTTTTCCTTCAACTGGCTCAAACCCTATATTATAACCCACAAGTGCAGGTCAAGAGCTTATCATTTATCCTCTCTCAAAAGTAAACCAAAACTTGAGCCTCTCAATGCTTCACATTTACATCCTTTATATTGCTAAGGCCTATTTAACATACCCTATTATCTAAATTAAGCTCATCCTTTGATTTTAAGAACATTTAAATTCCCTAATCCTCTTACCCTATTTCTCTTAGGGACATGTGGTTTCACTAGATCCATGTGATTATCCATCAAGAATTTTCATCCAATCTTAAACATGGGTACCATGGCTCTACCCATGGCATGGTTCTCATGGACACTTTTTATCTTTTTTTATATGGAATCCCATGGCTGCATGTCCTTTAATACCCCTTCCTATTATCACATAACAACTGTATTGAGGCAAAAATTTCCCCTTACAAATGATTTTGCTCTAATCTTGAAATAGATGTGTCCATGTCTAAAACAAAAGTTCAAGATTTTTGGGATGCATATTATTTGGGTCCATTATCATAAGAAAAAGAAATTAATTTCTCCCTCAAAGGATGGTTGTCACCTAAATTATATAATGATAGACTACTCCCTTGAAGGACAACTATTGAAACATAGAATTAGACACTCTCTCAAAGGATGGCTAAGCTAAAATGATAAATAATATTTAGCAGCTATAATTGGATCTATTTTTTTTAACTCAATGAAGCTTCCCACATTGATCAGCATCACCACTTTTAAAGCAATGCATGACCCTATCAAAAATTCAACATTATACCAAAAGAACCACATCTGGTTCTCTTTTAATATTGGTAGACTTCCTATATTGATCAATTTATCCCCTCGACAGACATGGATAAGTTTGTTTTAGTTCTAGACATCACCCAAGTAAAAGGATAGGTAAATGCAGACATGGTTCCCTATCTAACACTTCTTCCCTTACATACTTATCATTACCCTCCCTTTTTCATATCACATCTATAATTCAAATTATTCTGAGCTCACTTGACACATGGTGTATATATGACAAACCTTAATACTAGGAAAATGCTAATTTGATGCAAATGAAGGGTTCACTTTCACTAAGATCCTATCCTCCTTGTGCGGTTTAATAAGATCCTTGCTAAAGAATTTGTCATTCCCATTTTCATTGTCACCCATACCTAACCTACCTATTAAAACCAAAATCATTGCACAAATCAAAGCATTAACATTCAAAACCAACCAACCAACTTATCATACCTAGCTAACTTGATTAACCAACCTCACATCAAAACATTAAATTAATCATTATAAATAACATTATTAAAACATACTTTATAACATACCTATATTAATTAATGAACTATAACCATTAAGCATCATCAATAATCAATACATCCTGATCTACCTATCATAGTATAATTAGCATTAAAACATAACCAAATACACCATCATATAAACATGAACATAACCATCAAATAATCATCATTCATCATCACCACAACATTTAAAAATGAAACCATATCATATATATATATATATATATATATTATATATATATACATATATATATACATACATATATATATATGTATATATATGTGTATATGTATATATATTGTATATGTATATATATATATATATATGTATATATATATATGTATATGTATATATATATGTATATGTATATACATATATATGTATATATATAAATATATATGGATTATACAATGTCTATACATCATAACTCTCACTCAAAATACATATTGCATCATTAACATCTAGGCCGGTATAAAAAATGGATCATATACATATCATTGCCCAAGTAGACCATTATCACTAGCCCCACTAGGACCTACACTTGTACCTTTCCCTGCACATATACTGGGTAGAGGCCCTACCTTCTAACCCACTACCATTGCCCACTATCTTGGGGTCCCCAAACTTGTCCCACATGACAAACTCAACTAATACTCTTCCTACTTTAGCTCATTAAGATATTATGCTAATACAATGCCCTCATAATACCTCAACTCTTATATCACTGCATGATACTTGGTCTATGTGATATATCTAAGAGGTGTTGTACCTATCACTACTCCATTGGCCCATCATAAGGAGTCTCTCTCTTGGGTCACCACACTAAATGAGACCCTCACTAAGTCTTGCTCCCCTATCAATGTAGTCCCCTAAACTTGTAAGATGGCCACCTACCCCTATAAATTTGTAACATATGCATAGGCCTAATATATCTCCACTATGACTCTTCCTACTTGACCTTGAAGAGTCACAACCTAAACATATAACATATTTATCTAGGCTTGAGCTATCACTAGTGTCACTACCACCTATTGGTTCCCATACACTAGCTCATGTCTCTTATCTATGACCATTAGGGCCCTATCACCATCTCCAAAACCAAAATCCATCATAGTATACATACCCTAAAACCATGTAGGGTAGTCAAGTGTCATCCTTGTGTCATCACCTCCCCTTAATGGTATCTCCTCAAAATCCAAAACTGCATCCTATGGTTGTGGCTATGGAAGTGGATACTCTAAATCCTCCCTCTCATACCATACAAAATTAGGATGGATCCACTATACCAATCCAAACTATCATCATATCCTCTCAAATGAGATACATTCAATCTTTCCCTCTTGTCACTTGTAGACCCACCTCAAACTCTATAAAGATAATGTATGATGTCAGTATCCCTTCCATATAGTCCACTCCCTATAAGGCATCCATACTATGTCTCCATCACCTAAACCCTCTAGTGCCTCTCTAAAATAGTCTAGGTCATGTGTACCATTTCCTACCTCTATCATGGCCCTATCTCTCCTCTATCTATAGAAACCAACCTTGTAATCCATCTATAGATACCCCTAAATGGTAAACCAAATGGCCACATCACTTTATGTGCTCATATGCCCAAAAATGTAGAATAAACCCCACATTGATTCCATACCATTTATGTGCTTAGAAGCCCCATAACTCCTTATATATCTGCACTAGTAGTACTTATGCCCATCTGAACATTGTCTTACCAAGGATCAGCTCCACCAACACTCTAAATAAAATACATGGATATCTCTCCCCAATAGAATTTAAAATTGTATAACATGTCACTACTAGCTACATCATCATCAATAGATGCTTCCCCTTAAGATCCCTATGGTATAATGGCCTGATACTAAACCCCCTAAATGAAAGTGCACATCATCTCTATTATCCCCATTTAATAACTCCATGCACTCATAGATATTCTCACTCTTAATGTGGTATATGGGGTCCCCTCATATCAGTATCCATGTAATCTAATGAACATTCTCCAGTACTATAGCCATCTCTCCTATTAACAACTAGAAGGTATTAGTTATTGAGTCCCATCTCTTAATGGGGGAAACTAATATGGAAACATCCCTCAGAAGATGTTGATAGTGGTGCATCACCCTGAAACCCACCACCTCTATATGATGCCACTCTTTAGCCATCATCGCATCTCATACTATTGGTAATATCTTGAGAATATGATCCCACAACTAAATTTACTCTTGTGCCTACAAACAAGCATGTCACAAATTAATTAAAGACCTACCCTTATTAACATGATAACTAAAACAATTAATTCTTTTCTCTCTTTTATCCCCCTAGTTGGTCCCAATAAAATTCTACCCTACCTCTTTACTATCCTCTACACTACACCACTATTTAAATCACCTACCCACCTTTTATACACCCTATAATATTCTTAATCTCAAAATAACCATTTGCATCTCTAAGCACTTTCCTTATCCTTATTCCTATAAACAATTATATATCTTTTCCCCAAACAACTATTTATTAAACTATTTAAAACAACTAGTTATTCCTACAAATAGTTATTTAAAACCCACCTACAAGTCCTTTCCCCTCACACTCTCTTTATCCAACAAAAACCTAACCCCCTTTTTGATCATCTCTGGTTATTCCAACCATCAATGGCCCCCTTAGGGTATTTTATATCCCTAGGATCAACCACCGATGGTTAGGTCAACTGCCGACAGTCACCTATGGGTGACCATTGGCCATGGGATTCAACCCCCCAACCTCCCTAAAACACCCCAAAACACACCAAAGACCTCCCTCCCATGCATTTTTTCTCACTTCCTCACCCTATCAATCCCTTCCTAAGTTTTATAAGCACTCCCCTCTCTTTATCCCCACATAGTTCACAAAAACCAACACCTTATCTAAACCCTAGGTTTTTAATTCCCACACAGAAACAATGCATAATACTTAAATTTAATTTTTCCTTTCTATTATCATTTTATTCGATCAATTTAACAAACAATACCCACCTCAATCCATGATTGATGGAACCTCCTCAAACAATGCCTTGCCATTAGTGCATCTCCTAGAACCATCTCCACCACTCTCACTCTCCAAACATCAATCTCATCTTGACACCTCACCCCACTCCCGATAATCCCTTTCACTCTTCATATGAAATAACCCAAAAAATGATAATGCTCAGCTAATTTTGCATAAATGACAAATAATGACTTTTCTTTATTATTCCTTTTAATTTTGTCATAGTTTTAGGGTTTTAGGGTCCTAACCATCAATGGTTTCCCAAACCATCAATAGTTAACCCTGATCATTGATGGTTGGGTAACCATCACCGGTTGATCATGACTGTCGATGATCACATAACCATCAATGGTTGGAATTTCCCCCCTTTTTCTAAAAGATCACCCTATACATTTGCCCTTTAACCATGTAGGTATTATCCATGGGACCATGTAGGTAGTGTTCTCTTTCCTTATGCATTAGGAGTCAACTCAACCACACCCCCTACCCAGCCATCCACTTGCCTACATTCACCATGATGCCACTCCCTCTTTTAGAATAAACCTATTCATATACCCTATGACAACCTTGCTTTGGTCATTATTGAATGCTTTGACCAATTTGGCCTTATTAATTTTTTTTTGCACCACCTTGTGCATGACACAACTAATTGTGATTTTCTCAGAAGCCCTTCCTACCCTAAATACCTGAGTAAACACTAAACCTTTCTATGATATTTGATATGTGTAACCTCATCAACTATGACCAATGTGAGGGACTGGTTACCTTATCACTTCTTCTATAACCTAAACATATTGTTATCAACATTAGCCATTTTATGTCTTTACATGATTTTATGCCTTTAGCATCTCATCTCACCTTGTGTACATAGTTATGTTTCAAATACCTACACCTTCTTTTATTTTATCAAACTATGACCTAATTTTTGTATTACCTCCTTGACTCCTAGTTTGAGGGGGAATACCCTCCTCCCATACTCAGGGTAATTGACCCTAAATTATCAACCTTTTATTTTTGTTCTATGTCTTATTGACCTAAAACTGCACAATAAAAAGGGGAAAAATATAGACACTTAACAATGTCCCTTAAACCATTTTTAATGTCATATCACCATGACCTAGATCTTGACCTAGAATTAACTATTAACCTAGTTAATTCCCCTTTAAACCTTTAAAAAACCCTTTAAATAAATTTAGACATATTTTTAAACATACCACTTAACACCTTGTATTTCACCTCTTTTACCCTAAAGGGTCAACAATCGATGATTAGCCTAACCATCGACGGTTAGCCTGACTGTCGATGGTTAGGTACCCACTCCCAACACTTAGAAACTTCTAGCTATGAATAGTCTTACACTAACCAAATTATCAACTTTTCCATGCACAAACTCATAGTTTTCTTTCCATCAATCCATTACACTTATCCAAGACCAACTTAGCAACTTTCCCTCCTTTAATTTGGAAACTCTCTCTCCTTATTCTAGAAGTTTTGTGCTATAAGTACAAGGATCCTAGAGGAGATATGGAAATAGAATTTGTGAATCTAAACTCTCTCATTTCCTTTACAGGAATTTAACAACTTGTAGCTCTATCTATGTGATTCTCAAGCTAAAGTACTATTATGATGCCTATATCCCTCCAAGAATCCAACCATTCAACTCTTCAAATAAAGGGTACTTTACTTTGTTTTATCAAAAAAATTATCATTATTTTCTTATTAGTAGTGTGTTATCTATTAAAACACCATCCCTACCCTTTTTACCCTACGTACACTACCCATACGACCCTTATCACCCCTCAACTACCTTTTTTTTAACTCACCTTCACTCCCTAACAATTTCTTATCAAGTAAACCCCAATGGTTTCCATAACTATTGATGGTTATAACAACCGCCATTGGCCATCCAACTATTAATGGTTAGGATAACCACCATTGGTCATCCAACCATCGATAGTTAGGATAACCACCAATGGTCACCTTGATTGTTGATGGTGTCTATCACATAAAATTATAGATTATTATTTTATCCTACCTTTTACCTTTCTAGACTTCTTTCCACCCTCTGACCTATACCTAAACTCTTTTTCTATTTTTCAAGACCTAACCTTAATTTATTTATATCATGTAGATGACCTTACCAAGACTTGTGCATGAGATAGATAGCATCTTTGACCTTCTTATTATCCACAACCTCTATTTATCGATAAAAGTGATATTGCCTTTGAGCTATCCCCTTTCACTCTAGTTTTCACACCCAACCTGAAAGATGTAGAAGAAAAGTTAGTTGTAATCCAAGAGGATATTGATGAAGCAGTTACATTTTGGAATCATTATTTTGATAATATCAATCCTTCTTTAGATTAGATATATTTTATATTATTAATCATTATCATTTACATATCTACCATTTGTAATTTATCTTTTATCAATAAACTTGAATGTTGAACAAGGGATGCCAACCATTTAAGGAAGCACATTCCTTTCTTGGGACTGGTTTCTCGCTAGGCAACCCCTTACCTTTCTATTAACATATTTTTCATGAGTTCATGTGATTTTCAGGTCATTATTCCCTCACTAAAGAAGAGTTCCCACTTCACTTGGATATCAACATGTAAAATTTATATAAGGTAACCATACACACCCCTTTTCTTATTGTTTTCCTCTTCTTTCAAGAAAAAATAATTAGAGTAAGAAATTGAGTGAAACACTATTACACCAGATGGACTAAATTAGTGGAAAATAAATAGACCAAGACTAAAGAGGTGATCAATTTTTAGACGAAAACATATGCATAAGGTTTAGGACACTTTATCTATAGTCTTTGATAATGGATCTATTTTTATATCCATTAAGATGATGGAATGGGCATATGAAAACAACATTGTCGTCAAGTTCTCATCAAACTATTATCCTCATGGTAATGGAGTGTCTAAATCAACAAATAAGAAATTGATGAAAGCCATAAAGAATTCTATAGCTGGTAAATTGAGAGCATTGCACAAGCTACTAAAGTATGCCATTTGGGTAGATATAGCTAGAGTCAAACAAGCTCTAAAGGCATCACCATTCTTGCTAGTATATGGTTAAGAACCTATATTCCCCATAACACTCAAGGTGCCAACCTATAAGTTTATACAAGATTACATGGAGGAGGATAAGGAATATACAAGATCAAGGTTTATGGACATTATACAAATGGAAGATTCAAGAGAAGAGGATTTTTCTAATTTTATTTTGTACCAAACCATAGTGAAAAGGTGGTTTGATAAATGTTCAAAGATAAAGGTGTTTAGGCAAGGAGACTTAGTTCTTATTTAAAACAAGGCATCTGAGCCTAAGGGAAAACATGGGAAGTTCACATGATTATTGATAGGTCCATATCATATTACTCAAATACTTGTGGATAACACCTTCAAGATGAAAGACTTATAAGGAGTAGAGTTCACACTACCCACCAATGGGTAATACCTCAAGCACTATTTCTCTACTATCCCACCTAGAATCTTCATGGGATGATTGTAATACTAGTTAGTGTTGGTGTAGGTAGGGATGGTTTAGTTCATTTCTTGTTTCTTTCCTTTTTGTCCCTTTCTTTTACATAGTTTTTGTATATATTTATTTTTTTTTTCCTGTGCTTTCTATTGGTGTGCTTTTGTTTGGTGCATTTCCCTATCTTTGCTTTTCTCCTTGATTTTAATAAGTAATTTTAGATAGTATTCAACTCAATATCTGTATGATTACTCAAAATAAATCTCACAATTTAGGAATGTAGATATGTTTTCTCAACATTGGTTGATCATGGATTGTTGAAGTATGATATTAATGTTATAGTTCAAAGAAACTAGTAAATAATAATAAATAGGTTAATTATGCTTTGAGATTATAAACCCTGTTATGATCTAAGCTTGGTTTTAAGAAGGATTGCACATGTAGGGTGAAGGACTAGATTATTAAGATATAGTCAAGCTTACACTTAGAAAACGTTAATTGTCTGGGACAAAGTTTGTAGCCAAGGATGATTTTTTAAAGATCAAACACTTGATCAAATCCCAAAACCTAGCTAACCTAGTTATTAACCTTTGTTATAAAGTTAAAATGACTTGAAAAATTAAAAAATAATAATTTTATTACAAAATTCAAGAGATTTCTAAGAAAAGGTGATAATGGTAATCTCCATCAGGGCTATGGATGCCTAAATAGAAGTGGAGTAAGGCCTTGAGTGGAGATAAAGTCATCTTTGTTAGGGATATGGAAGCTTGATTGGTGGTAGAGCAATGCCCAAGCCTTCCCTGAGCTAAAACATGGTTCTTAATGAATAACCAAACATTCTAAAAATCAATGTTAATGGTTAAAGTCATGAACCTAAAATTCATTCTCTAAATAATGTGGCAATCAATAAGTGGAATCAAAACACACACACAACATGGCTATGTCTTGATGTTTGATTCTAATTTTGCATATGCAAGATTTGTTATAATGATGAACTAATCTTAATAATGGTGCCTAATCAAATGGAATAAGTAGCTTAAATATTAGTCTAAACTAAAGTATCTAAATTATAACATATTTATATATTTCCCATAGAAGTCATCATTTTTTGAGGTCAACATACCCCCATTTCTAAAAATGGGGGACCCTTGTCTAAAATTATGAAAATTTGTACCCTAAATTTAAAAATTCATCTAATTAGAGTGCCATTAGAGTGCTTTACACATTATATTTATTTGAAGATTATTTACACCTGATTTGGTTGGCATATTTGTTAATTATTTTGATTTAATTTTTTCTAAAGTTGCTAACATTCAATATTTATGTTTCAGATCACAACACTAATGGACTCTATTTAGAATGGGCAATATCTAGGTTTTATGATTTAATAATAATTTGATCTTTTACTAGCCTTTGGTCTATTGAAAATTAAGTTGAATTCATGTTTGATCAACTTAAAACCCTATTTCTAATTACCCTAGGTCATGCCCTTTGAATTGAATTTAAATTTGGTGGGAACAATTTATGTGGGGATGATTTATTATGCCATGGACTTAGTTCTATTTTTATCTTATGTTTTAGTCATGTTTATTAACATGACCAAACCTTATTCTAAAAGTATTTATGCTTGGTCTCTTTATTTTCCCTATCCCCCTTGGTCCCTTTTATTTCCACATGGTCTAACTACACAAAAGGCCACTTTTACTATAGACTTAGTCTAAAATCCTTACCCTAAAGTTCATTGTATTTATTAATACAATAACCTTAGGCTTAAAATTATACGCTATGTCTTTAATTATTCATGGGATCCCTTTTATTATATCTCAAACCTTAGCTTAAAATATTTTTTATAAGGTCTTTCTTATGTTCATTAACATGAAATAAAACCATAGTCTAAAACATTATGTTAAATTATGACTTAAATGTCACTTTTATTCATAAGATCAAGGATCTATGTTTAACCAAATGAACAAGATCAGTGGTGTAAGATTAAATTCAAAGCCCTGACCCTAAGCTAAATTTTCAACATATTCTCAATATCAATGACACACATTTTCTTGGGCCAAATTGTTCCAATGATGTGTATTGATTTAAAACTTCAATAAAGCGTCAAGATGAGTGAGAACATGGAAAGTGTCACAATCTCAACCAAATAACACTTAGCAACCAATGATATTAGACCTTGTGGATCAAGATCTAATAGAGCCTTGAGATGATCTAGAACATGACAAGTGTCACAATCTCAACTAAAAAACACTCCATAGCCAATGACATTTGACCTCATAGATCAAGATCAAATAGAGTGCATTTGATTGGATGATGATTTTTGGATAGTATATGATAAACATTGAAAATTTAATATGAATTTAGAGATGACATGTGGCATGGCTCTGGTACATAAATTAAATCTCTATCATCTTTTAGAGATCGATGGTATGTATATGAGTGTGCACATTTAGATCAATGATCCACATAGCACAAGTTACAATTAAGTAGATCAAGATCAATGGAGTGTGATTGATTTATGTAATCAAGATGTATGATATGAGATCAATGTTGACATTTCAATAAAGATCCAAGTGAATTTATAAGTGATAAGTGTTACAACTATGAGGAATGTAGTGAGAAACCAATGGCATTCAAATTCTCAGATTGAGATCGATGGTCTGCATTGATTTGTATAAAGATAATCTAACAGTGCAAAATCAAGTGAGAATTTTTTAAAAGGCAATGGTAATTTTTTAAATATGAATGATTAAAATTCCATAAAAATTCCACATGGATGCCATAGCGATTCCACATTAGAGCCACATAAGTATAATTTGCCAAGTGGAAGATCTTACAGTCTCCATAAATACAAGGGCATAAGTACAAAGTCCAATTGGGATCTAAGTAATAAAGCTCATGCAAGTTCAAGTATCTACTACCCTTAAAGCACTATAAAAACCTTGAAAAATACCTAAGAAAATATTGGAGCACTAGTTTGGCCCTATATTTACCATAATCAAGCTAGAGAAGCTAAATTATCATGTGTAAGAGACTTTAACCTACAAGTTGAATTATAGACCATTAGTGAATAATTTAATAGAATATCTAACCATGGTAACTTGTAAAGGCATTCCTATGAAATATATGGATCTTTACCAAACAAGATACAATAACAAAGAGTGTAGTCACCTAATGGTAGAATTCAAGGAATAAAATGAAAGAGTTAACCAACATCTTGATGGAAGATCAAATCCTTGGTTTCAAAACCATTAGATTGGCTCATCTAAAACATAGTTATCTAACTAATTGTAGATAAAATAAAAATCCTAAACACATGATCTAAGAAATTATAAATTTTCCTTGAAGATGATAATAATTTGTAAAATAGGATGGAACACTTGCTTAAGACCATGATCACCAAACTAACTGCACTCAACTCCATAGGCCTCATCACTGATGAGGAGTGAGTAAGAACTAAGAAAAATATGGGATGGAAAATAATAGGGTGATAGACATGATCCTGACTATAAATGAAAATATTAATGAAATTAGAAACATCAAAAAGGCATTAAGAAGGGCAGATAAGGACCATAAGAGCTTATCAGATCAAATGAAGGAGCTCTTCATGAAACTAATTATCAACCTTGTGTTAATTGAGGAGTAACATTAGAGAGCAATGAAGACCCTTAAATAGCACAAGGGTCCCAAATATTAGTTTAATTAAGAATATTCTTCCTATAGGTTAGCATTGTACATTTTGAAAATGGAATATTTTGTTTGTAAAGGCATGTGTAGTTTGTAAAATACATTACCTATAGATCAGTCCATTAGGGAAAGTCTAGTGTATTATAGAACATTTGTAGAAAGGATAACTATCTTAACACTTGTAATTTTGTAATTGGATATAACTAACCAACATACTTCATTTCATTCTATAAAAAGAGAATTGTTAATTGTAAACAGGAGGGAGTTATTAGAGACAAAATCGATTATAAATTCTGAGAAATTAATATAAGAAAGGAATTCTACAAAATTTGTCCAAATTTGCTTGTGTCTTTTGTTATCTTATATTCTCTCTCACTTATTTGTTCTAACTTCTAAATTTAAATGGTTTTTATGAATTAATGGTGTGTACATTTGAATGCAAAGATGCTAACTTGTGCCAATGCTACATTCATTTAAAGTTCTTAAATTCATTTCATTTTCTTACTGTTCTTGCATTTGGGCTAATGCTGTTTTCTTGTAGGGGTAACTATTTAAAGTGAACTTGGTTCTTATTTTTATTATTTCCCACATACCTTAGATGTTTTTATAATGTGTAATAGGATTTTAGCTTATGATACTTCATGTCGTACATTGGTTAAGTGCATGCCTAGATGATATTTAAATTTTTTCATGATGTTTTTAATGAAGATCAATAACATTTCTTCTCTACTTTACCTTTTCTTTTGCTCCTTTTTTAACCAAATCACTCTAGCTTAATTTACATTATAAATATCCATCTTAGATTAGTATTTAGATTATTTATTGATCATAATTAACAATTATTAACATAACATACTTTATTTTTTTACATAAATTAACTATTTGGCCATGGTGGCTCCTAACCACCAAATATTTAAAATATTTTGAAATAGTTCACTTGATTTGCCTCTATTCCATCAACAGATAATAGGATTATCACATCCTGTAACTCATGAATAGAATTATAAAATGAGAAGTGTTCTTGAACACTCTTGGCACCTGTGACACATATTCAGGCATCAACACCTTGTCAATAATAGTGGTAGTTATGTTATCTCCAAATATCAATGTCCATACACCATTATTCTTCAATAAAATGAACTTGATCTTGTATCCTAACATGTGGCTTAAGAAACCACTATCTATATACCACTTCATAGCTTCATCTTGGATGTGAAATATAGTCTTATCTAGTATAAACTCTTCTCCTTTAGTCTTATGTTCTTCCTTCATATTATTCACAAGGTCTAACTTATTAATCCACCTCTTAGTGGAATGACTACATACCCTTTTGTCTTGACCAATATTCTTCATATGAATCAAAATAAAATCCTTTGAAATATATCCTCTATGATCACACTTTTAGCACATAATTTTACTTTTACTATTGATATTAGTGTTCATCCTATTCCTCCATGAGGAATTGATTCTAGCATGATGCCTATAATCCACAACTCTGTGTCTATATTTATTGCATGATAAATAATAAAAATGGAAATATTTCAAATACCTTATCTATATAATGTGGAATGATGCACCTCTACCTTTGTTGTCTCTTGAAGGAGTCACATTCTTTTTGACTTTTTGATGATCAATTTGAGTCTCAGATTTGAGTGTTTCTGCATAGGTCTTTACTCTGTTATTACCATAATTTCTTGATGGTCCATTTCTCTTTGAGGTTTGACTCTCCTGATTTTATTTTTCATCTTATTTGAACCCAATACCTATTTTACCATGTGGAAACCATTGAATATTCAAAATATCACCAAGGACTTTAGTGATCTTTTCAGGTTTTTGGTATGTTTTCAACTTGATTATTTCTTGATCCAATTTTCCCTTTAAGGACTCCATTTCTATTCTAAATTTGGTGCATTCTTCCTCCTTGGTCTTAAGACTATAATCTCAATTTGAGTTTCTATTTATTTAATGATCTCATCATGTTCATTAGTTTTATTACTTAGTCTCTCTTCAAACAAATTGATTTGTTCGTCATAACTCTTAACCAGTGATCTTAGTTTATATTTATTCCTTCTTTGGAAATTCAACTCTTCTACAAAACTCACAAATGTTTACTCAAGGTTCACTTCAGCCTCTTCTTCATTTGATTCTTCATCTTCCATAATACTTTTCCCTTTTAAAAAACCTTCAATATCTATTTATATGGCCATGAATAGAGTTTCATTACTATTATAAGCATTACTATCATCCTCACTATCAGATATACTTGTGTCACTTATATTAAAAGAGTTATTATCTTCTTTGGTATAGGAAATTCTCATGTTATTGAATGTGTTTTCCTAAAATTTATCTATTTCAAGTCTAACAAAAAATAGAGAAAAAGGATAGGGATAAGTGATTAGAAAGAACCCAGATTGGTTTACACACCATATCCAGACATTGTGAGCACTCCTCTTTAGCTGGGGAGGACTACCTATAAGTAAGAAATCACTAACACAAAATGTTTGTTAGTAGATATATGAGTGCACTGCCAAGCTACATTCTTATTCTAGGTAGTGTCAAACTTCTTTAGAGATGATAGTCCACTTTTGAGAGACCAAAAAATAATAAATAACCAAGAGAGAGTAAAAGAGAGATAATATTACCATTATTCATAACTTGAGTGCATTATAAAGTAATAGAGTGTAGGTGTTATATTTAGTTTGTATTTTGGAAGTTATTTGGGTAGGTTTTAGAAGAGTTAATAGAAATACATAGTTGTCAACATCAGTTAGGATGCTAAGTTGGTGAGGAAGTAATCGATATTAGTTAGGCTATCAAGGTCGATGAGGAAGTGACCACTATCGATTATGCTACTAAGATCAGTATGGGAAATAATTGCCTAGGAGATTTTAGAAGGATTTTATGGGTTTAGGAAATGGTTTTGGCTAGGTCTAGAAGGTTGGGGGAGAGTTGTGAGAGAGAGAGTATTATATGGATGGATCTGATCAGAGGTTTGGTGTGTTGGAACAAGGGGAAACAAGTAGGGAAGCTTTATAAATCCTTCATAGTGGTTTGATCAAGGATGTATAAAGAAATAAATATTAAATATAAAGGAGTTATAAAGTAACTACTTAAATACTTACAAAATAAGTGATGTACTTAGCTATAGTGGTGACTGTATGATAAGTGCCAAATGGATGGCTCCTATTAGGTAGTTTGAAATGATGCTTTGAATAGAGAAAACAAGTATGTGTTTTAGGTTCTCAAGAGCTTGGTTCCTAATTTGGATTGACTTATGTAAGATAAAAATAAGCCAAGATGTTGAAAGTTGAATGCCAAAATCTTGTATGCAAATAAGAATGAGTTTTCTTAATTTTTACTGACCTAAACATTAGTTTAGAGTTTGGCTTATATAACTAATGTCAGTGATCTCATTGATGTGAGTTATGTGTTGACTAACATTGGTGGCATGAGAATAGGTAAAATCACTATTTTTAGCCAATTTCTAGTTGTTTTTCATACCAAGTTTGGTATCCATTACAAAATGGTAGAAATGGGAGGTTAAGAAGGACGTAGTTAGTTAGGAATTTATTTTTGAGATGAGAATAAGTCATGGGTAGCTAGGATAAGGGGACTAAGTCTTGAGGTGATTCATTAGGTGAGAATTAGTCTTAGGATGAGGTGGCTAGGTAAGGTGGCATAAGGGGTTTTTAATTAACTTAATGAAATATTTTAAATTAATTAAATGTGTGAGGGATAAAATCATGGGTGAGGAAGGCTAATTATTATTATTGAAAAGGGGCTCAAGGTGGTCTTTGACATAGGGAGTTATGCATGTATGTGACAAATTTTTGGTGTCTATATTTGGCCCTTTTTGTCTTATAATTTACATAGATAAGTTAGTAAGATAAAAATAGGAGTTAGATGCTCTAGGTATTAGATGAGGTATCCCCCTCAAAATGAGAATCAACAGAGGAGAAATTGGAATCGAGTATTGATTTGACAAGAAGTGAAGTAGGTGAGTAGAGTAGAATGTGGTATCACTATTTATGCATATACTACGACAAGCTATAGTCAACAATATCCAAAATAGGTAATGTGGAGGACTCAAATAGAAATAACCAAAGCATAAATTGTAAGTGATAGCTGATAAGGTCAAAACAATCAAAGTTGTAGCTCTAATTAGTCCATGTGTCCCAAGTATCTGAGGTAGAAAGTGCCCCTGGGAAACACAAAAGGTTACAGGCAATAGGATGAGTTTGGTCACCATCTAAATCACCTAATATATAGAAATGTTTTTTTAAAATTTATCTATTTAAAGTCTAAACAAAAATAGTGAAGAAGGATAGGAATAAGAGATTAGAATAAACCACAATTAGTTTATGTGCCATATCCAGATGTTGTGAGCACTCCTCTTTGGCTGAGGAGGACTACCTACAAGTAAGAAAACACTATCATAAAATGTCTATTAGTAGATATAAGAGTGGGATGCCAAGCTATGTGCTTGTTCTAAGAAGTGTCAAACTTCCTTAGAGATGACAGTCCACTTTTGAGAGACAAAAGAGTAATAAATAACCAAGAGAGAGGAAAAGAGAGATACTGTTACTATTATTCATAACTTAAGTGCAACATAAAATAATAGAGTGAAAGTGATATATTTAGTTTTTATTTTAAAAGTTATTTGCACATATTATAATGGTTAGGAAATCCATAGTTGTTGATGTTAGTTAGGCTACCGAGGTTGGTTAGTAAGTGTGATCGATATCAGTTACGTTTTTGAGGTTGGTGAGGAAAAATGATTGATATCAGTTAGGATATTGATGTTGATAGAGTCAATAATTGCCTAAGAGTTTGAAAAAGGATTTTGTGGGTCTGGGAAAGGGTTTTGGTCAGGTTTAGAAGGTTAGGGGAGAGTTGTGAGACAGAGAATATTATTTGGATGGATCTAGTCAAAGGTTTGGTATGTCAAGACAAGGGGAAATAAGTGGGGAAGATTTATAACTCAATCATGAGGGTTCAGTTAGGAATGTGTAAATAAATAAATAGTAGATGTAAAGGAGTCACAAAGTAACTACTTAAAGACTTCAAAAAATAAGTGATGTACTTAGCTACAATAGTGACTAAATGATAAGTACCATATGGATGGCTCTTATTAGGTTGTCTAAATTAATGCCTTGAATAGAGAAAACAAGTGGGTGTTACTAGTTCTCAAGAGCTTGGTTCCTAATCTAGATTGACTTATCCAAGATAAAAGTAAGACAAGATGTTGAAATTTGAATGCTAAAAGCCTGTATGTAAATAAGAATGAGTTTTCTTGATTTCTACTAACCTGAACATTAGTTTGTAGCTTGGCTTATATAACTGACATCAATAATCCCACCAATATCAACCATGGGTTGACTGATGTCAGTGGCATGAAAATAGGTAAAATCACTATCATTAACCTATTTTATGTTATTTCTCATGCCAAGTGTGGTATCTATTAAAAAATGGTACAAATGGGAGGTTAAGAAGGACGTAGTTGGCTAGGAATTTATTTTTGAGGTGAGAATGAGTCATGGGTAATTAGGATAAGGGGACTAAGTCTTGAGGTGATTCATCAGGTGAGAATTAGTCTTAGGATGAGGTGGCCAAGGAAGGTGGCACAAGGGGTTTTTAATTAACTTAATGAAATATTTTAAATTAATTAAATGTGTGAGGGGTAAAAACATGGGTTAGGGAGGTTAATTATTATTATTGAAAAGGGGCTCAAGAGGGGTTTTGACATAGGGAGTTACACATGTGTGTGACATAATTTTAGTGTCTACATTTTCCATTTTTTATCTTATAATTTAAATAGACAAGTTTGTAATAAAAAAATAGGAGTTAAATGCTCTAAGTATTGGATGAGTTATCCCCCCTCAAAATGAGAAGTGATGGAGGAGAAATTGAAATCAGGTACTAGTTTGATAAGAAGTGAAGTGGGTAAGTAGATTATAATATTGTATCACTACTTATGTTTATACTACCATGAGATATAGTTGACAATATCCAAAATAGGTAATGTGGAGGAGGACTCATATGGAAATAATGAAAGCACAACTTGTATGTGATAGTTGATAAGGTCAAAATAATCAACGTTGTATCTCTAATTGGTCCATGTGTCCCATATATCCAAGGTAAAAAGTGCCCCTAGGAAACACAAACGGTTATAGGTGATAGGATGAGATTGGTCACCATCCAAAACACCTAATATACATGCATGTGTACAATAGCCAACTATAGTGGAATAACATAAGCTTTCAAGAAAACAAATGCAAGGTATGTGTAAAAGGGTCAATGAGTGAGGAGATATTCATGATCTTTAAGAAAAGTCATTATGGGTGGATATTTAAGTGATTTCCAAAGGTTGTTGTCATGGTTAGGGAGATATATGTGATCTTCAAGTTGGTTTCTATGGTTAGGGAGATATATGTGATCTCTAAGTTGTTCTAGATTATGGGTAGAGTCTAACGGGTTGTGGTTGTTGTGGAAACTATAATGTAATGGTGTTGATGTTAGTTATGTTATTAATGCCAGTAGTAAATAGTGTTGATGTCAACATCTTAGGGCAAGGTTACTGATATTGATAGGAAATATTTTTGATGTTAGTGGATTAGGTTAAGGATGTTGGCATCAATGTGTGACCAAACCAGATAAAAATGGGTTTGGTGGTCCACCAAAACTCATTTAAAACATTTGATTGGAGAGAAAAAGAGCTTTGAGTGCAACTAACATGGCAGAGCTAGGAGGGGACCTAGTGGAAGGCACACCACCATAAAAGCTAGCTATTCTAGCCTAGAGGAGATGAAAAGATGAGGTAAGAGTTTTTATTAGTTAATTTTGAATTTGAAATGGTAAGTTTGCTTTTGTAGGCTAATTTTAAAGTTGGGGGTAAAAGAAAATGCTTGTAAAGGGGTAGGAAAGGATGGGAGGGTAGTGTTAGATGAGTTTGGGGGTAGGTTTGAGGTTAAAATTTAATGTTGAGAGTCAAGTCATTTGACCCTAGGGCTAAACTAGTCACCAACCTTGGTGGGGTCCACTGACATCAGTCGATATGGTGCTAATGTTGGTAGGTTTCTACCAATGTCAACCACCATCAAGCATCGATGTTGACATATAAAGTTGATGTCAATGATTGGGGAGAACCTAAAATAAGAGAAAAGGTTAATTTGGATCCCTAGTTAAATTAGTCAACTAGCCTCATGGTTGAGCTAGCCTCATAAGACCTCATGTCAAATAAGTGCTTCCTATATATCCTAGTTGAGGGCCTCAAGCCAATGTAGTTCTCCCAAAACCTAGGGAAAAAGATCTAACGAATGGTTAAAAGTGTGCTAAGTGAAATGGGTAATAAAGGTAGGTTAAAATAGGTCGAGAGACCTAGGGTTTAAAAGATAGATCATAGGATCAAAGGTTAGGGATGTAAGTTGTGAGGGAGTTATGATAGGTAGTTGGGCTTAGGGTAGAGAAAGAGGTAGTGAATCCTAGGGTAGAGAGTGGAGAGTAGGTTAGATAGTTAGGTGGGTATATGGCTGAGTTAACCTCAAAAGACCTCAAGTTGATCAAGTGCTACCTACATATCTAGGTGGAGGTCCTTAGACTAATGTACTTCTCTTAAAGAGAAGGGAAAAAGGTGGTGGTAGATTATATTAGAAAGTATGTGACTTGAGTTGTGTGTGTATGGATGCTAGCTTGGCTGGAGTTGACACAATAAGATCACCTACCAATGATACTAACATGGATGAGGAGGGATGTCACCCCAAATGAGTGGGAGCACATTGTAGTCATAAGTTTAGGGGGAGTGAAATGATATTGTAGTCTCATGAGATGTGAGTTTGATTATAGCATTGATTGAGAGGTGGGATCACACCACCAACACCTTCCATCTATCGACTAGAGAGTTAACAGTGACTTAGGAGGATGTATACAAGATTTTATGATTACCACTCTAGGGTGAGGAGATATTATCATGTTTGAGAGAGGAGCATGATATTCACATGGTGGCATTATTTGGAGACCATGTTAGTGAGGTGACCTATCACTCAGTGATCTTTGCTTACAAGCCACTATATATTATTAATGAGGAGCAACATCGGATGAGCATCTTGATGATGATAGGGATTAACATGTATGCATTACTAGATGCATATGGTGGGATATTTATAATTGAATTCATAGGTGTTATAGCACTAATGGTTGAGCAATATACTATATTTACATGGGGACCAATGTTTCTAGTATAATTATATAGAGAGCTATAGGGGTGGAGACTATGATGATGATATATTTTATGTGTCAAGCATGTACTCCACTATTGGGCATATGAGCATATTGTGGTGACATGACCATTGAGGTTACCTACCATGATTCTAGCTAGTTTTAGGGTTAGATTCAAATGGTGGAGAGATGGTATGGATTAGACCTGAGTAGATGGTATAGTGCATGATATTGATTATTATAGGTGCATGATAGAGGGATTAATCCTTACAAATATTGTGTGGAGACCCTACTTGACATACCCTTCATTTAGAAGATAGGCAAAGTAGTTGGTTAGCTTACAAAGCTCATTATGGGTTAGAGGGAGATGAGCTGATGAGCTAGAGATGGTACCCATAACATGGGTTAGGAGGTAGTTTTCTTTGTTATAAGATGTATTTCCTACCTTCCCTCGATACATGAGGGATGATATAGAGGTACCCCTACCCTTGACATAGGAGACAGATGGACTAGATTTTGAAGAGCTACCAATAGGGCTAGGTGTAGTAGATCCAAGGTGTATAATGGCATATATGGCTTGGTGGATAGGTTTACATCCCATAGTTGAGGTCAAGAGGCCACCACTAGATTTATGGGGTTTAGTGAGAGAGAGAGAGAGATAGCTATATAGGCATGGGATATAGTAGTGTAGTCTTGAGATGCAACTCAGGCACATGTATTGGTTTTATAAGGATAGGTGGTGAAATTTCATATCTAGGTCATGGCATTATAGGGTCAAGTTACTACACTAATAGTAGAGAGGGATAGTTTGAGAGTAGTAGGTTAGGCTACTCCTCCTCCTCCACCATAGGGACCACTATGGGTCGAGACTTTAGTAGGTGTGATGGGACCACTACAGACTATATCTCTGGTAAGGTATACTACTACCCCTAATGATATTGCTTATTATGAGAGGGACGTTAAGGAGTTCTCATAGATTTAGAGGTATTTTGAGTTTAGAGAGGAGAGATCATTGACACGCACCAAAAATTTTATCTCATGCAAACATAGATGGGTGGAGAGTGGTGATGGCATTGCTTCTTCATGACCATGTAGAGAGCCTTGAAGACTTTGAGTGATATATTTTTTTATTGCTATATATGTTATATGCACATCGGCCTATGAGCTGAATATGAGAGATGTATATTTTGAGAGAGAGAGATGATATTGTGGTGTACATATATGTTGAGCATGTGTGTGTGTGTGTGTGTGTGTGTGTGTGTGTGTGTGTGTGTGTGTGTGTGTGTGTGTGTGTGTGTGTGTGTGTGTGTGTTTCTTGTGATTTTGAGATGATTTTATTGTGATTGTGATGATGATTATTACTATTTTAATGTTATGTTAATTTTATGCTAATGTTGAGCATGTGAGTTGAGTTAGACTAGCATTTCCCATATGTGTGATGGTATATGCATAGTTGGTTTGTTAGCTTCATCTTAGAATTTTTCCATATTTGTAATGGTGTATGCTTAAAATGAATAGGTTGGTTATGTTATTTTATTTCAGAATTTTTATAAATTTGTGATGGTGTGTGCTTAAAATAAATAGAGTATGCTTGATATTGTTTTTATGATGCTTTCATCTCAGTAGAGAGATCAACATATGATTTAGATGGGAAATAAAGAGGTAGAATGATTGTGTACTGACAAACCCCATAATCATAATGTAAATAAGCTCAAGAATATGAGCCTCTTTCATGCTTTGCATCATTGAACCATTTTGTTTGTTAGAGAAGCATTGTGTTTACCTTATGTTAAGTGAGTTCAAAGTCCCTTGAAAGAGTATGAGGGAAAAAGGGTAAAATGAGTGAAAGTGTTTGGGTAGCATAACCTTCGAAGTGGGGATGATATGACCCTATTGTGGGCGACTCAAGTGTGACTATAGGCAAGTCCATGGCTTAAAGCTATTTTTTTTGTGTAAGATGATCAATGTGGGAAGCCTATAATGGGATGTTGTATGTGTTAAGGTCATATGAAGCTGATCAATATGAGAATATTTTTATTTTGTTTCCCTTTAATAAAAAAGATTATCCTAGCCATCCTTCAAGGGAGTGGTCTAAGCAATTTTTTTTTTGAGTTTAAATAGTTGTTCTTCAAGGGAGTAGTCTATTGATAGTAACAAAGGGAAGTTATGTAGATGTCCTTCAAGGGAGAAGTATACGTTGAGAATCATGACCTTAGAGATTATAACTTATCTACATATCCCATTTTTGTATTATTTTTGCTTTTAGTCATGGACAAGTCTATAAAGGCTCGGGAGTTTTCCATTTTGAGGTCAAAACCATAACACCTCATAAGTTAAGTACGTGTGTAGGAGTAAGGGTTAAGAGGAAGGAAGATGAATGTAATAGGGGTGCTCAAGGGATGAGCTCAAGTGAAACATAAGGTGAAGTGATGATTATTTAACAAAATAATGGTCATAGGTGTAAGGCATTTAAAGGATTGGGTTCTGGTCTTCCAATAAGTGAAGACAAGTGATTATTTCCTAAGCCATAAGTATGAGTTATGATGTAGGGTCCAAGCCAATTAGGAGCAAACTTACCTTGTTTTTTCTTCTCCATGGTTATCACATGTTGATTTTATTGTAAGATGGGATCTCTAATATTGAAATCTCAGTCTTTGAGGTTTTTGTTGTAAGAATTTTTGATATGTTCTTGATAGATTTGAAGGTGGTTGAGGGCTATGAGATGGTGCTCATCAAGCAACTCGAGTTGAGCCAAACGTTCTTGGTGAAAGTCATCATTAGTAATTATTATTTTTAGATAAATGTAACAAAAAGGAATCAAAACCTCAAAAGGTAAAATAGCCTCCATCCCATAGACCAAGGAAAAAGGCATAGCACCTGTAGGGGTTCAAATGCTAGTGTGATAAGCCCATAAATCAAAGGGAATGTCTGTGTGCCAATCCTTACCTATATCATTGACTACCTTCATAAGAATTTTGGTCAATGTTTTGTTAGAAGCTTCTACCTATCCATTTGCTTGTGGATAGTACAGTGATGAAAAGCTTAATTTTGATTTTGAATGTATCACAAAGACTTTAAATAGTCTTATTTTTGAAATATTTATCATTGTCTATTATAATTTTATGATGAAAACCAAAATGATAGATGATGTGATGGTTGATAAAATCAAAAAAATTGTTAGCCTTAGTGGAGATGAGAGGAATAGCCTTGACTCACTTGGTGAAGTATTTAGTGGTAGTAATGATAGAATAATGATAGAGGGATGAATGAGGGTTAATCTCCCTGATTAGATCTAAGCCCCATTAGGAGAAGGGTCAAAAGTCTTTGGAAACTTATAAGGCGTGACTCAGATTGTGAAGGAGGTGAGCATGTTTTTTACATGTGATGCAACACTTAACTTAATCACTATAGTTTTGATGGAGTGCTAGCCAATAATAGCTAAGTTAAAGGATGTGCTTGGCAACTATGTGACCATTGAAATGTCTACCACAAATACTATCATGGACTTCCTTAATAAAAAAGGGAGTCTTAGTACTAGTGAGGCATCTAAGGAGGAGACCATCAAAATTTCACTTTTGGAGAATTCCCCCTAGCATAGTGTAATGAGTGGCATATTTTATGAAGGCATGTCTCCCATTATTGGAGAGATTAGAAGGGGTAATAGAAAAGGAAAGATAATCTGTGAGTTACTAGTACCATAAGTCATGTGGGTTGTATGTTATATTTTTGATAAAAAATATGTTAAATGATACATAGGAGGGTAATGTTAAGTGATGCACAGTGACAGATTTTAAAGGAAGAGGATGAATAGGGTATGTGTGAATTAAGTGAAGCCATTATGTCAGAAAATTTGTTTGTAGATAATGGAACAATTTATAAGACATAAGAGTCAAATGATCCCAAGAGCATATATACATGATGTTTATACCACTATAGAAGGTCATTTTTGCATAGGTAAGAACCCTTAACCTGATTAACCACTAGCTGAGAATCATCAAAAATGGTTATGAATTTGATACCCAAGAAGAGAGCCATTTGAATCTCTAAGATCAAAGTTTTATATTCAACCATATTGTTAGTACATTTAAAATCTAGTTTAAATAACAAAGGCATAGGCTCACCATCTAGAGGAACAAGAATGACCCCCACACCCCCATTGTATTGACATTAATACTCATCAAATAAAATCATCATTTGTTAGGAGATGTCATTGGTAGAGAGCATTGTGGTGGATTCATCAAGAAATTCAATTTTTGATAGTTGGTTTTCAGGTGAAGGGGTAGTAACTAACTAGTTAGTGATTATTTGCCCTTTGATAGACTTTTGTTGAATAAACTCAAGTAAAATTTAACAAGGAGTATGAACCACCAAGCTACACATTGGCTATGATATGGCTTATAATGCATGAATTTAAGGGGATCAATATGGGTGATCGCATAGGTTTTATGATTTATGAGATAATGGTGGAGCTTAAAGGCTAAAAAGACCAATGCAAGGCAAAGATTTTTGGTATGGGTATATCGAGTCTCATAATCAATAAATGTGTGGCTTATGTAATAAGCCACCTATTATTTATGGTTATAATCTCAATGTACAATCATAACACCTAGAGAATGGTCTGTTGTAGAGATATAAAGGTAGAAAGGATGATTTTCCTTAGGTGGAATAAGAACTAATGGGGAAAGGAGATATTGTTTAAGTGCATCAAAATCTTCCTAACAATCTATATTCTAATAAAAGGAGTCATATTTTTTAAGGATATAGTGAAAGGGTTGGATATGATTTGAAAACTAGGAGATGAAGTGGTGGATTGACTAAAGTCTGCCTTATAGGCTACAGAGTTGTTTGATATTAGTAGGTGGAGGCATCTCTAGTATTCATCTAACCTTAGCAGGGTTAACTTCAATACCATGGAGAGAAATTATAAAAACTAAGAGCTTACTATAAAGGACATCAAAGACACATTTCTTTGGGTTTAGTCAAATGTTATATTGGAGTAGATGAGTAAATATGATTTTGAGAATCGTCAAGTGATCTTAGCGAAACTTAAACTTCTCATGTAAGTCATCCATGTAATCTTCCATAATTTTGTGTAGGATATCATGGAAGATGTAAGTCATAATACATTGATAGGCAATACCAACATTATTCATACCAAAAGGCATGACCTGATAACAAAAAGTCCCCCATGGGGTAATGAAAGTTGTCTTGTGTTGATCCTCAGGAGCAACCAAGATTTGATTATATCTAGAGGACTTGTCCATAAGTGATACAATATTATGGATATTTATTAGATCAACAATCTGGTTAATACTTGGGAATGAGAAGTCATCTTTTGGAAAATCAAGGTTTAAGTCATGATAGTTGGTGTAAATGTCGATTCCCCCAGTCATTTTTATGATAGGAACAATAGTGGAAATCCGTTACAGGTATTCGATGGGTTGGATAAAGTTAATAGAAAGGAGGTGTTGGATCTCTTCTTTGACAAGGAGAATAATACGAGGAAGCATCTTGAAAATATTATACTTAATAAGTTTACCATCTCAATTGGTGACAATGTTATGGGCGATGATAGAGGGGCCAATACTAGGCATGTCATTATAAGACCAAGTGAAGGCTTTTCTATGGGTATTAAGAAATGTGGCATAATCAACTTATTTAAAGGAATCCAAATATTGGACAATCTTGAGGACACGGGGGTTATCATGAGAGGGTAAATTGATGTTAATGGTTCATTCATTTAACATAGCTTAGGTTTAAGATGGGAGCGATCATTGGATATAGGAATCATTTGCACCCATGTATGTGAGAATAACATCATCATCTTTAAATTTGATAGTGTTAATATTAGGTGAGTCTTCATCAATTATTTTAGGATGAATGAGAGGAAGGGACCTTATTTCATTACCATTGGTGATAGGTGAGAGGCCCCAAATGGATGGCATTTATTGCAAAAAGAACTTAATTTTTTAGGAAGTATAGATACCTTCAATTTGGTAGGTGATAGTGGAGAAGAAGGTGGAGAAGGATAGAATAGATATTCAATAATTGGTACATGGGAAGTTTTGGTGAGTTTATTTGGTTTGTCATATCCCACTCCATACCTCTTTTTGGCATTTTCAATGGTTTTACTAGTGGGATATTCAATAAGTGTATGGAGACCCTGCTCATAATGACCCAAACCAAATCCTTTCTAGGCACACCTATAGAGATAGGTGTGAATGAATCTATACTTTCTTAGGAAAGAGAAGTCATAGGTAAATTATTGTGGTGAAGAAGAGGGGTTTTTTACAATGGGAGCCTGATCAATTCCCCCATATGTGAAATTAGTTTGAAGGTTAGGGGGGGCATAAGGGATTACCATCCCAATATAGGGATCATAATATGGGTGCATATGAAGCTTTCCATACTCTTGTAGAGTATAGAACATGTCAAGCATGAAAAAATGATATTATCTGAGTGATTTTTTTAAAAGTTTCCTCCATGGGATCTTTGTCAGGAATTTGTGTTGTCGGTATCTGTGTAACTTGGGTAGTGGAACTTATGGAAGCTTTATAAGTATCATGCATAGAAGATGATGTCTTTAATGGAATGAAAACATCATTAGGACTATAGTCATGTTTCATGTTTTAAATGGACATGGTTTAATGGGTATAACATGCACTTACCCATCATGTTCAAACTTGACACAATGGTGCAATATTGAGGGTACATATGCCATAACACGTATCCAAGGTCATCCAAGTAATATGTTATATTATAACTCTCCTTATACAAATAGAAGAGCTCAAGAGATATGTGGGGACTTACATGCATATGTAAAACAATAATGCCCACTGTAGTAGTTGTGGTATCATTAAAGGAGTAAAGTACCACATTGGTTTGAGACATGCAATTCTTAGGAAGAGCTAGTTGTTTGTAGGCATGGGTGGAAATAATATTAATACAATAATAAAAAGGGTAAAATCTTGATCTTTATGGTGTTGAAGTGGGATTTTTGAATTACTAAAGGAAATTAGGGAAATGGAATCAAGGAAGCTGACCAAAGCTAAAAAGAGGTTGGGGATCATCAGGTTATACCTCAACCACTTGCAAGGCACTAATCAAAGCTTGATTTTGTTGGGGTGTGTTTTGGATTAACTCATACAAGAAAATTTTCACAAGAGTTTGGTGAAGCTATTTCACCATTAAGCTTTGAATAATGTTTGAAGATGTTAGTTTTGGGACCCCTAAGATGGAAACCTTGGGATTTAGAGGAGTGTCTTTAGAAAAAAGATGATCCCAAGGAAGAATGGATTTTTATTTACATTTATCCTTTTGGTTTTGTGACCACATGGCCACATTAACTATGTTGATCTGAAATATAGGTGAAGGAGGTGGTAAAGGGGGTATGACCACATCTTTGGGTTTGAATTTTGGTAGAATAGTAGGAGGCATTATGGATGCCAGAAGTGGAATAATAGGAAGGTTAATAGGAGTATCAACAAAGAGAGCATCAAAATCAAAGTGTTGTTGAATGACTGCTATGAGAGCTTTATAACTCTTAGTATCATGTCTAGGTGAATGATGATATAGACACCCTTTTGTATCATTAAACCAAGATGGATTAATTTCAAGAGGACTATAAGGATTAATGGGAGGAAGAGGTATTATGGAAGATTTTAACAACTGACATAGGAAAAATCTCTAAGAGCCTATGAGTGGGCTCATACTTGTTTTGGTAATAAGAGTGGACACCTTCTTTTATTTAGGAGTTGCATGGGTGATTTTACGTGGTGCCTTATTTGGTGGTGGTGGAGTTACATGTTTTTTTGACACTTTCTTGGTGTTAGGTATCATGGTATCAGATGTGAAAGGCCGACCAGGTAGAAAAGGTAGTAGTGGTGGTAACTAAGTATTATTTTTTACTTAGATTGGCAATACCTCAAATAAAGTAGAGGGGTGTGGTCCTAAAATTGATGATAAAGTTGAGGGTTAAAGAGGGAAGGATCAACAAGATCTAGGAAGCTTAACATTTTTTAGTTGTTTAGGTCACAAAAATCCATCTTGTAGTTGGAGAGTTAGATACAATTTCATCTTTGGATGAGTTAGATTAGAGATAAGGCATACACATAAAGGCCTCATCTACTTTAATGTGGTAGATGCCTATGAGAGTGAGGGTTCTAACATAGATGGTTGAACTTCTAATGATTTTGGTAAAGAAGCTCTAGCTTTGTCAAAGACCTTGGGGTAAAGGGTAGTGAGAGGGTTAGTAGTAAATTTTGACACTCATTATGTTGGATAAGGATTTTGAAGTTAGTCCCAAAATGTTGTATGATTTATCTTTATGGAGTCAAGAAATTCTATACTTTTCACCAATCATGAGAAGGGTTTAAATGAAGTTGACATAGGCCTTACAATTGATTATTTATAAGGATAAGGTGATTGAGAAAGAGGGAAATTATTTATCTTTGCTACTTTAGGCCAAAGACTAGAAAGAACCACAACAAGGTCATCTTCGACGAAAATAGGAGAAGAGGCATGGTCTTCCATGGGTGGAAGAGAGGTAGGTGAAGAGGGTTCCTCAAGGGGGTAGAGCATAGGTATTATTTCTCCCTTAACATGTGGGTGAGGAATAGGTAAAGTATGATCCTCTATAGGTAAAATAAGTGGTAAGAGTGGTATAATTGGAGTAGGCATAATAGGTCTCTCATCTAGCGTAGGAGTAGATAACACTAACTCTTCTAGGTATAAAGGTGGAGTGGATGGGGTATTACTCTTTATCAGTGGAGGAGAGGTAGGTGAAGAGGGTTCATCAAGAGGTAATAACACAAGAATGATGTTCCCCTAAGAATGTGGTTGCAGAATGGGTAGGGCATGGTCTTCAAGTGGTAAGAGGATAGATAATATTGGTGTAAAAGGAAATGGCAATACTAGCTCTTTCAGTGGCAAAAGAAGTGGTAAAGGAGGCTCTTCCTCATGTAGGAGTGGAATGAGTGAAATAGGAACTTCTTCTTAGGGAGGAAGAATAGTAAAAAAAAATCCCACTAACCATGGGGGAGGGGTTGATAAAATGGGTGCCACCTATTGAGGGGGAGGTTGAACTAGAGGTAAAGGAAAGATCATATTAACTGTATGGATATTATGATCACATGATTTAGTCATGGTCTAAACAATATTTTGATTGAGTGAATGGTTAGGAAAAGGTTGTTTGAACACATCCATATTTTGATTAGTGGGTGCATTAAGATTATCCAAGGTGAGATCACTCCTATCAAGCATGTCTTGAATAATGTTTTTGAATGTCTTATATTTATTATAATTATGGCCTTTAACTTGATGGTAGTCACAAAACTCATCTTCCTTATACCAAGTTGGAATATGATGGGAGGGGTCAAAATATATAGGAGGTTTTATTTGAGGAAGGTTTATGACACCTTGTTGCAATAGTTTTTCTAAAATGGATGTCTATGACTCCCCAATGGGAGTGTATTGTCTTTGTTCATATCATTGTTGGAACTAATTGGTCAAATTTTGGGAAGCTGAGGGATTAGGTTGGTTTATTGTTGTGGAAGAAGATGATTTAATGACCACTACATTGGTGAACCCTTTAGATTTCTAGTTACAAGGAGATGTTTTAGAATATGAGGAGTGATTCTATTTGGAATTGGTGTTCTTACTACACAACTTGACTCTGCCTTCATCTATAGCTCAAATCTTGAGTTTTTATGCCATTGTAAAGGACTCATCAAATGTGTGGAAAGTTTGTACTTAGAATGTGGATGAAATATGTTTAGCACATGCCCTTAAGAATATCTCAATAAGCTCATGTTGGGGTAAGGAGAAGGAGAGTTGATTGATCAATCCTCTCTAATGAGTGAAAAAAATTGTGATAGACTTGTCATCAAATTGTCTAATCGAATAAAGGTCTATAATAGAAACATTTTTAGAAATGTTAATATAGAAATGGTCTAGGAATATTTGTGTGAGTTGGGTAAATGAGAAAATGGAGTGTTGAGTTATATAGCTCTACCAATCCAAAAAAGCACCTGAAAGAGACATGGGGAGAGTGTGAAGTAGTAATGCATCATCATGCCCTATTAAATAACAAGCATGTCTAAATTCTCAAAAATGCTATTATGGGTCCTCTTTATTATATAAATGAGTAAATTTGGGGAGTTCCCATTGGCTTAGATAAGGGTAAATAGGCATAAAAGGATGGATGGGTTCATTGCATATCTGATCATAAGATAATACATTCTTTGAATTAGAAATAGATGTCTCTAGATTAGACATCTTTTCCATTAGCATCTTAATGATGTCTAGAGGGAGATTAGTCTAGGAGATACCCCCTAAGTTATAGGAAACCTGATAGGAAGTAGAGGGAATGTATGGCATATCTTGTTGAGGTTGTGTCAGTGTAACATAAGGATAATGAGTCATGGGCTAGGGGGTGGAAATAAAAGGGACTTGTCCCATTATGTTAGAGACTATGCTTTGGTTGATGTTGTTATTATAGGTTGGGTTATTACCATGGTTAGACAAGATGAAGGGTGAGTCATAACTTGGGTAGTTATAGGTGCAAGAGAAGATGGAATTGGTGCCACCAAATTTTGAAATGAGGTGAGACTTGATTAAACTACTTGTAGTTATAAAACTTGAGAAGTTAAGCCAGGGTTTAGGTGGGATTGGGTAGTTGGTGATGCTAAACTTTGGATAGTATTTATGGTTGGGTTACTTGTCAAAGTGGTGGTTTGAGTAACCATGGGAAAGATAGTGGAGACAACTAAAACTGAAGTTGTCTTCATTAGAGAGGTTTCTATACCATAGATTGGGTCATTCAAAGAATTGTGGGTGAAGCTCATGACAAAGTAATGCTAAAGGGCTGCCACATTGAAATCAAGAAATTTAGAAAAATATTGATCTCCTTTAGGCATAATGGGAATTTGTTGGGTCTTGGAGTATGCACTATATCTAAATTATGCTCCAGATAGAATCGAAATCAAGAGGGAAAGGTAGAAGCGGTTTTTAACTTACGTAATTGGCAAGAATTTTAGCTTGAGCTCATGTCAATACCATGCAAGAAGTAAGAATAGTCTTAATAATTTGTATTAGTGATAAAATAATGAAAAACCAAGTTTTGGTGCAAGTAAGTAGGTTGTTTTAGATTACTATTTTGAGAAAATAAAAAATACACAGTCATCGATGTCAATCGCTTGACTGATGTCAATAGTAAATGTTTACTGACATTAGTGGGATTAATCGATGTTAGTAGCTAAAGTCTGTTGATGTCCGTATAGCTAATCGATGTCAGTCACTATGATATCCTAGGAGATAGAAAATCCAACATTTTAGTAATCTAGAGGTAGAATCTATGTAAAATAGAGGATGTAAGAGGTCTATGTAAGAAAGAAGAACACTCAAAAAACCTAATATAATAGTTTATACAAATTGAGTATTATAAATAGTGTTGATTTTATGAATGAATGGAAAAAAGTCCTTACCAAATCTAAAATATAAAAGGAAATATAAAAGAAGAAAAAGATCATACAACCACTAATTATTAACTTTTAGAGATTAATTTTAGTCTTGTGTTGGCTTATGCCTTAATTATATAGTGAGAAGAGAATTTGGTTAATGAAGGTAATAGAAATCAATCTAGAGCTAGTTCTAGGTTAGTTTTAGTGCTCAAGAGGAAATTTGTGTTAAAATAGGTATGTGGCTTGTTATAGGATCTGCTCCCCACACTTCACAGAACTAAATACAAGCCAATCCACTTAGCCAAAATATATCTTCTACCTAGATTTTATACTCCACCAGAAAATGGAGTGGGTTCTCCCTTTGGTGGTGAAATCCAAGTAGGATGGTCAGGTAGGGTAAGGTGATCCACTAGGTGATGAAATCCCGATGGGCCTTCTCTCAAGTGAGTTTAGATTTTTTTTTTATGAGTTTGATCTAGTTGTGTAACATAGGTACATTACAATTAATTAATAATGTTTGTAATTAACTAGGTGAGCTAATATGTAACAAAAAAATGATGAAGTGCAATAAGTTTTAAACCCAAATTTGAAATGTTTAGATTTGAATGAAGACAATGATGAAATAGGAGTAGAGAATTAAATTCACTATCCTAATGTGCATGTAAGAAATAAATAAATAAGAGATTATTTTAACTTGCAAGAAAAATGATAAATTGCTTTTAAAGGAAGAAAGAAAAGTAGAGTGGCAAGGAAGAAGAAAGTTTTAGTTTAATGCCCTTAATCAAAAAATAAAATTTTGAATTTTTACTTTGAGGGAAAAATGAAGGAAAAAGTGCAAGAAATGAAAATTTCACTATAATTCACTTATATTAATGCTTAAAATAAGAAATGAACCCAAGGAAAACTTCAGGGTCCCCCCGGGCATGCTAGAAATGTTTTGCTAAAATTTGTTTATTTCAAGTCTAAATTAAAATAGAGAAGGATAGGGATAAGTGATTAGAATGAACACAAATTGTTTTTCAAACCATATTCAGATGTTGTGAGAACTCCTCTTTGGTTGGGGAGGACTACCAGTAAGTAAGAAAACACTACCGCAAAAATTTTGTTAATAGATATATGAGTGGGTTGCCAAACTATGTGTTTGTTGTAGGAAGTGTCAAACTTCCTTAGAGATGACAATCCACTTTTGAGAGACAAAAAAGTAATAAATAACTAATAGAGAGCAAAAGAGATAGTAAAAGAGAGATAATGTTACCATTATTTTTAACCTGAGTGTAACAAAAAGTAATATAGTGTAGGTGGTATATTTAGTTTGTATTTTGGAAGTTATTTGGACAAGGTTTAGAAGGGTTACTAGAAATCCATAGTTGTCAACATCAGTTAGGCTACCAAGGTTGTTGAGTAAGTAACCGATATCGGTTAGGAGACTGAAGTTGGTGAGGAAGTGACCAATATCGATTATGTTATCGAGGTAGGTAGGGGAAATAATTGCCTAAGAGCTTGTAGAAATATTTTTTAGGTATAAGAAATGGTTTTGGTCAGGTCTGGTAGGTTGGGGGAGAGTTTTGAGAGAGATATTATTATTTGGATGGGTTTAGTTAGAGGTTTGGTGTGTTGGAACAAGGGGAAATAAGTGGGGAAGTTTTATAACTCTTTCATGAGGGTTCAGCCACGGATGTGTAAAGCAATAAATAGTATATGTAAAGGAGTTGAAAAGTAACTACTTAAAAACTTATATAATAAGTGATGTACTTAGATATAGTGGTGACTAAATGATAAGTGCTAGATGGATGGCTCCTATTAGGCAGTTTAAATTGATGCCTTGAATAGAGAAAACAAGTGGGTGTTACTGGTTCTTAAGAGCTTGGTTCCTGATCTGGATTGACTTATGCAAAATAAAACTAAGCAAAGATGTCAAAAGTTGAATGCAAAAAGCCTATATGAAAATAAGAACGAGTTTTCTTAATTTTTACTGACCTGAACATTAGTTTGGAGTTTGGCTTATATACTGACATTGGTGATCCAACCAATGTCAACAACATGAGAATAGGTAAAAGCACTATCTTTATCTTGTTCTTTATTTTTTCTCATTCTAAGTTTCATATACATTACAAAATAATAGAAATGGGAGGTTAATATTGATGTATTTAGTTAGGAATTTATTTTTGAGGTGAGAATAAGTCATGGGTAGTTAGGATAAGGGGACTATGTCTTGAGGTGATTCATCAGGTGAGAATTAGTCTTAGGATGAGGTGGCCAAGTAAGGTGGCATAAGGAGTTTTTAATTAATTTAATTCAATATTTTAAATTAATTAAATGTGTGAGGGGTAAAAGTATGGGTTAGGGAGGCTAATTATTATTATTGAAAAGGGGCTCAATGGGGGTTTTGACATAGGGAGTTATGCATATGTGTGACATTATTTTAATGTCTATAGAATGACCCTTTATTGCCTTCATACTTCCTAAAAATATTTTTTCTCTTATCAAGTTTATATAACTTCTTATCATCATCATCATCATCATCATCATCATGTTCATCATGCTCTCCATAATTCTTATTATTATCCTTGTTAGGGAACTTGGATGCAAAGTGACCAATCTTAAAAGAACTAAATCACTTAAATGATAACTTGCCATTATACTTACCTAATCCTTTCCTTAGTTTTATGATAAACATGGCTTTTATATTATCATCATCAATATCTATATCAACATCATCCTTGAACTTTTTACCTGGTGACTTTTTCTTAGCTTTAATGTAGCTTCTTTATTAGAAGATCTTTCATCACTTTTTCTCATTTAATAGGTATTCAAGATGCCATGAAGCTCGTCCATCTTTAGTATGTTGAGATCTTTGATCTCCTCCATAATAGAGACTTTTGAATCAAAAATAGATGTCAAGAATATTAATACCTTTTATACTAATATTAATACTTCTAACCTATCTCATATACCTATAATGACATTTACCACTTCATCTACACTTAAATAGATAAGATGTAATGTTTTCATCCTCCTTCATTCTTATACTTTCAAATTACCTTTGGTGGGTCTACAACTTTGCCAATTTGAATTTGGTTTCTCCATCATAGATGGTTTAAAACTTTTTCCAAATCTATTTGGATGCATCACAATGCATAACCTTTAGAACTTCTACCTATAAAAGACCACACATGATGGCATTCATTGCCTTAGAGTTTTTTTCACCTTCCTTCTTTCTTGCTACATCAGTTGGTGGTGTAGGAGGTGGAGTGAATCAATTAACAATAGAGTGCCATATGTAATATCCTAAGGAAATTAGATAGGTCTTAATTCTAATGATCTAAAATGTATAGTTAGTCCTACTGAAGAGAGGATCCTTATTAGTTGAAAAACCTCCTTGTACTTGATGACTAGACATGCTTGTACTTCTAAGATCTCCTTTAAGATGTTAGGTGTGATTCAAAGGACCAAGATATGATACCAATTATTGGAAGAAAAATAATTTGAGGAGGGTGAATTATTGTTTAAAAAAATTATTTAAGTTATAATGTAACATTCTTTTAACCATGAAAATAATATAGCGGTATAACAATGCATAAAGAACCATTCACATGAACATGAAAGAAGAAAACACATATATGAGTGGGAAAACCTCAAGGGGAAGAAAAACACTATGATATATATAAAAATACTAATGTAATATGAACCAAAATATCAAATTCTATTTATCATGAACTCAACTTGGATCACCAACCCTAATAACATCAACCACCCACTTGACTAGGTTTTAACAAGCACCTAATTGCAATGAAGCACCAAATCCCTAAGTGACTCAACACAAACTTATAAACCTCATAAATTTTGATAAAATTTAAAATTATTGTATTTTTTATGGTCTATAACTCATTCTAAGACATCCTTATACTCATCCATGAATGATTTTATTTTCTTATTTATTTTGCACACACAAATCGGCCTAGACTGCCTTGTATATATACTAGTCTCATGATCACACACCACTTGGTTAGACACACACCATAAAAACTTTAGGTAAGAAATAAAATAGGTCTTATTAAATATTATTAACATAATTTAATCATAATTTTAACCTATTTTGGTCTGAAACAACTCAATTAGGCCTTACTCTTCCTTTAGGTCTTATGGAAACCTAATTGCAATAGGTATACCCTATTAACACTAAAACTTGATCTTATTAGACCTAGATGGACTTATTAAACAATAAAAAACCATTCAAAAAATTATCTAATTAAATATTTTAATATCCTCCATGATTTATTATACCTACATCCTTCATTTATACCACAAAAGCTCCTTTAGGACAAACTGCCCTATTAGTCCTGTGTACCTCAAAAGTTTGTTTTATAAATGAAGCTTAAAAACACTTAATATAATAAAAAATAGAAAATTAAACATGAATAAACATTATAAATTATGAAAATGTCATCATAATATTCTTGTAACACCTTCACTCAGGAGATAAAGGCTCAAGAACATCTCTATAACTCATTTACTCAGAACTGTCAATTTACCTCAAAAATTAGTCATGATGAATTAGACCTATAACCCCTATGTAAACACTTTTCATGAATCATGATGTATAATAAAATTTATATGAGATATAAATAACATCCTAATATAAAAAAAATTCATATGGTCTAATGGCAAATATAGATCTTGCATACCAATTTATTGACCTTATATCTCACAGTCCTATATAAACTAGATAAGCCATTTTGTGAGAAAATTTTTCACCATATACACTGCTATCCAAATATTATACAAATAATTATAATTAAATAAAATTAATAAATTAATTTTTTATTCAATTTAATATGTCATGCACAGACCCTCAAATCTCTCTTCATCTTTCCCTGGGTTTTACACCATTCATACCATTAGGTCTATTTATGACTAGCTTAATTAGATGACCAAATTAGAACAATTAAAGGATATAACCTATATGTAAATCATCATGGATATGTAAAATTATATTATATATTATTCTACCATCCATTTTATTTTCTTGACTAATTTAACTTTTGAGAACTATAACTTCTTAACAAATAGGCCTATATTTGTACATTTTCTCTCTCATGTGACTAACCACCACCAACTTTAGGTACCTAGGAGAGTTAAATACATGATAAAATATATTTTATATTCATTTGAAACATCTTGATCTATTTTAAATAAAATATTTCATATCAGGTCCTTATTCGGGTTTTAGGGAGGTTTAACATAGGTTTTGGTGTTAATGATTGTTCATAAAGGACTACCACTTGAATCCAAAAATAATGCCTAGAGATATTATATTAGAACCTTAGCCATATATCCTTAAAAAATTAGACTCCCATGTAGATTTTACACATGCCAATGAATGTCTAAAAGTGCTTTTCAAGTTTGATAGCTCATTTTGTGAGCTCAAGAAGGCATAAAATAGTTATTTGTGCACTTTTATTTGAAATATTGACCTAAAACTTTGTGACCATGCCTAAAACAACTTATCTCACATTTTTCCATGATCAAATATGAATAATTTCCTTAAAATATTATCTTCATACCTCATTAGGCCAAGTATGGTATAAGAGTGGTCTAGTTATAGAGTTAGACTGAAGGTCCCACCCCTATAGGCTCACCCTAAAACTCTCATGAATGCTTCTATACCGTACATGATCAAAAAATTCCATACAACCTTCACATGCCAATGTTCATTCATCTTTGAATGCACATACCTCTTCATATCATGACTAGACTTCATATAAATGTTGATATCAATGACATGTACCTTCTATGTAGTTGTAAGACATTAGTTGTCTTCAAATTCTATCTTTATATTCTCTCATGACAACACTCTTCCATGCACCTTGTCACATCACACATTGGAAACTATCCTTAATCACCTTTAACATCAACCTTCACAATATACACCTTTGACATCAATTATCATACTCAACAATAAATATCTCAAAGCATATAATAAGCCTAAACATCTTGATGGGCCCAATAAAATGCCTCTCCAAGCCCATAGGTCCTTTTTTTCACATAATGAGATAAGATTGAGTCTAAGGAAAGAGAGGACTAAGGCACATTCCATGGCATAATATCCTAGATATTACTTATCCCTTAAATGATTAAAACATTCATTATTTTATCTCGACAAACCCATGGATAACTAGGGTTAGTTTCTTTTAATAATGATTTATTAATTCACCTAAATCCTAGTCAATTTCAAATAATTTGGACTTATGCCCCCTAAAATTGATTAAATAGAATTTAAAAAAAATAATAGTTTTCATATGTCATAAATAAAATGGAGTAGGAGGTAATATTTTGGATCTATTCCCTATATATTTATATCTATAGAAATTAGAGCTAGAAAAAATTGAGTAATGCAGACTTTAAACTGACAACTTGTTTGGCAATAGACTAGTAATAAGCCCAAATTATTCAAAATAGTCCCCTTCAGAATTTACATATTTATACTAACATGTTTGGTGTTTTTATGTTATATATTTATAACTATATGGGGGTTTCCATGGAGTGTTTAAGTCCTCAAAATATCCAAATCCATTGAAAGAACCATTTTGAAAAGGCCAACATGTGGGATTGCCTAGTTAAATATATTATGCCCTTGAAAGCAAAATTTGGCCTTGGGATATGTTGAAAGCTTAAATTTTAATGTCAACTAATCTACCTATTTTTCTATCTTGAAAATTAAAGTGAAATTGTACTAGTCTAATTATATAGAACTACAACTAAAATTTAGTTCTGATGTGTGGAAGAGATTTTAAAATGTTAATCATATATATTTTCATTAACATTTAATAAAAAGATAAAAGTTATAAATTACATTATAGGGATTTACATTCCAAGCAAGATAAACCAAATTGAATTGGATCTAGATATAGATAAATTTTTCCTTGAAATGATGATGGAAAGGTGAAATTTGGTTTTGTTTTCTAGTGGAGCTAGTTTGCTAATCTTATGCTAATGGTTAGTAGTCCTTTTTGTTTGTTTGGTCTGCCTTTGTCTTAAGGATTTTCTATTGGTCCCCTATTAGTTTTTCAATTTGTTCTATATTGTAATATATTTAGGATTTGTACTTGGTTATGGGATATTGATAAACCATAGTTTTTTACCCTAATAAAAAATAACATTTAATAATTAACCAAGCTTAGGGATAAACAAGATATCATTAAATCTTAAAAAGAAAAAAGAAAAATAAAATTGAACCTTGATGTTAAATAATTTTTTATTCAAATAAATATACCTTAATGTGTTAATTAAACTTAAAAAAAAATCAATTTTAAAATTAAACTATCATACCATCATGAATATTCTAAAAGATTCATAATTCAATTAATTATGTAATGTGTTTCTAAATTTATCTTATGTTATCAATCCTATTTGACATAGTAGAGCCTATGAAATGACAATCTCTTAGATGGTTGGATATTATGAAAAAATGAATCATGTTTTATTTGTGACTAAAATTATTTAATGATTAACTTATTTATTTAGAAAGTATTTTGACTATGATTCCCAAGTTGTTAGGAAGAAACAAAAGTGAGAAGAAAGAAAGAAAATAAGAAAATGTAGATAATAAGTAAAAGAGAGGTTAGTTCTTTGTTAGTTTTTTAATCCAAAAAAATTACAAAAATTTCATCTCAATAATGATCCCTTGGATTGGGAAAGGTCTAAGAAAATGGAAAAAAAGCTAAAGACATAAATCAAAAAGTTATACCTTTCTCATGGATTTATTCTCCAATCCAGATTGTAAGTGTGTTTGTGCTTGGATTTTAGATCTAAAATTTTTTATCAATTTTTTTTTCATTTAAATCACATATCCACTTATCTAAGAGTTATTTTATTGGTTAATGTGAAGAATTTTGAATCTTTTCACTTTATTTTTGCATAGTAAGTTTACACTAAAATCTTGTTAAAGGCATAAGGTGAGCCTTGTATTTATAGATTTGTTAGATTTACTACAACTGGATCAAGATTAAGATGATGGGATAGAATTATATCAAATTTAAATAATAAACGGAATTGATAGTTGAGGTTTGAATCTACATTTATTAGTCATGGCTTGCATTTCTGCATTTATGTTTATATTTTCTTGTATTTATGCTAATGCTTGACAAATTTTTGTGTGATTCCATGATGACTTCATAATACATATATTTTTTGAATATTTAATATTAAATAATTATAATTTTAGTAAAAATTTATGGATTTTCTACTTAGTCATTTGATTTGATTTTATAGGATAATTATTCTAAATTAACCTCCATGTGATTTATGTAATATCAAATTTTGAATATTCGTTCTAGTTAATTGTCCCAGAAAATTACTTATATGTCAAAAATTTGGTCTAGAGTGAATTAGACAAATATGGTAGTTGTTTATGATGCATTCCACCAATTAGACATGCCCTAATACGTTTTAGAATACACATGTAAAGTGTGCAAGGAAATTTGGACATTTTAGTGATTTTGAACCTAATTTATAGGTTATTTTAGAAAGTCATTTTGATTGGAAAATTGACATGAAAGTGAAGAAAATTGAGTGTCCACATTTCCCCTATTGGAAAGGGCATTCATAAATACTAGACGGAGCTAAGTATTTTCAAATAATTAAAAAATAATTAAAATAATTGAATAATTATTGAATAATGATGTGTTCATTTTTTAAATTCTTGTTCAATTTATTGAAAATCAGTTCACACTAATTCCCCAAATGATGCCCCATTGATGGATTGGAGGAAAAATAATTTTGATGGATTGGTCCTTAAAAATAATAAAAAATAACATTCCATGGTAAAAGATCTTGAAAAAAGGGGAAATTAGAATAAAATAGGAGGAAAAATGGACCAAAGCCACCTACAGGCCTTTAGGGAAGAAGAATGAGGCAAATGGAGGGTTGGGAGCTAAAAAATTCAAATTTAGGAACTATATATTTACCTATGGGGGTGAAAATGTTCATTTTCACCCTCCCCTATTAATAATTTTCTATGGATTTGGACATGAGAAGTTTGAGTAAAATGATGTGCATCCCATGATAGAGACATCTTGGTGAGTGAGTCTGTAAGTACTACTAACCAATAAGGAGTTTGGAATCAATAGGCAATTTCATTTTGTCAAAAAATATCATTTAATGCTTATTATAATTAGGAACTTTAGTGATATCATTGTTTTTAAATATCATTGAAAATGGCTGGAGATGTCAAAATGGTGAGATCACCTAATTTAGTAGGTGTGTGATGAAATGGTAGGAATTTGACTTAAATGGGGATAATGCCATGTCAAGTAGTGATATCACTCTGATAAATGGTAAGATCATCAAAATGGTCTAATAATTAGCAAATAATTATAATGCCTTGCAAAGTAGGAGATCATCCTAATAAATGATGAGAATGACCTTTTGAATGATAATGTCACCAAAATGTAAAAAAAATAAAATGCCTAGGTAAATGTTGAGATTTCCATATGAAACATTCAGATCACCTTACTTAATGGTGATATCACTAAAATCAGAAAAAAATCCCAAGTGGTAGATAGATTGAAATCAAAAGAAACATTAGGCTGAATTTGAATGATTAACATTTTGTTTAGATAGGCAATATAGTTTCTTTTATATGATATTGTTAGCAAGTTGTCTAGATAGATATTTTGACATAGCATGGTGACATGTTTATGATTGGAAGGAATGAGTCTCATTATTGATCACTTGTGATTGGTTCTCTTATGTCTTTCAATGGATAGGATTATTGATGGAGGAGAGGTTATCATTCCTAGATATAGTTAGATTGAGACACATTGCACTAATGCTAATGATTCTAGTAGATATAGCCCATCTATTAGTGATATTTGAGTGTTGCTATTAAGATATTATGATGTTACATATGACTACTAGAGATGTGATGATGAAATTAGAGTATTTTTGGCATATACTTTTCATTCTAATTCAAGGGTATACAATCCACTATAATAAATAAGGGTTATTAGCAATGTCAGAGGACTTGATTGGCATCACTGATGTCACCATAGTTCATGGATTAGTGGATATAGATTCAACATGGGACCTGGCCTTCTCAACAAATAAATTTTAGCCTTTAATTTATAATGAGGTGGTGATTGTTAATGGCATATTACTACCTGACAAGAGCATCTGATATTTTCACATAGGTCTGATAAGAGTGATCTAGGATATTGTATAATCACCTACACACTTCACCTAGGGACTAGTAGTATTAGACCAACTATAAAAGTATATCCAAATGATGTCTTATCAGTATGGGAGGAGTAATAGGCCTTGCACACTATTCCAAATATGGTCCTGTAAGCATATTTACATAGAGTGAACAATGGGGGATGGATGATAGTGGAATATAGAGGATCCAGTAATTTATGGATGGTACATGATAGGAGGAGGTAGATAGGTCCATTGAGGAGATATATATTTCTATAGATATGTGCTTTATGAAATGGTTAATAGGGACTTTACCCATCATCCATACATGCATATTCATTTTGGCTAGTGAAAGGATGCCCATGTGGCATAGAACATGACCACATCACACTACATCATAGGTCACCATGAATTCATAGTTAAGCGATATAAGACTAATCCTATGAATAGGTATTTTGGTCAACCTTAGGATGTACTTGATGGGCCACACTATTTTTATCATGTGACATGAGAGATTATTTAGTGGGGATCTCCCATCCCTAGAGTGGTAGTTGTTTCTATGCTATTTTCGCTTTCGACATTCAAAGAGAGAATAAGAAACTAAGAAGAATGGTCTAAGGCTTGTATGTACCTGGATGAAGTCTTGTGCACCGTTATCCAGACATTGTGAGAACCCCTCTTTGGTTGTGGAGGATGACACCTGCAGAAGAAAGAGACTTGGACAAGAAGGCGTTAGATGAGGAGATGGTGGGTTGCCAAGCAAAAGCTTGATCCCAAAAGCAAAAGCTTGAGGGATGTCAACCCACTGATTGATAAAAATAATGTCTGATAAAAGGTAGAATGATAAAAGACTGAAATGATTGAAGACTAAAAAGGAAATGGAAGCAAATGCTTACCTGAGTGTTGCTGTCAGCCTGGTCACAGTCACCAACGTCGGTGGTCCTACCGATGTCAGTTGTCAAGGTCTGCCGACATCGGTTAGTCTGTCGATGTCGATGGGGGTAGTGGTCTCTGTGACTAGCATCGGTAGGGGCAGTAGTCTATGGATGAAGTCTAGATGAGTTTTTGGTCTGTGGATGGGTCTGAGAAAGGCTATGGGTTTGGTTGAATGGTCTGGGGGTCTGGGTTTAAGAGTCTGGTTGAATGCTCTGTACAGGGTCTTTGTAGGCAAAAAGAATGGTCTAAAAGAGGGACCAAATAGAACACAGAGGCAACAGGGAGACAGGGAGATAAGGATTTGGGTCTGGTCTGTAGTGTGGCTTAGAAGCAATAAATAGAAAGATGATTATAGAGACAATCTAAGCTATTGAAAATGACATAATAGAAGAGTCCTTACCTCTTGCCTACTAAAGGAGAAGTGTAGGAGCCCAGGTTGCTGATGTACCTATTGTTGATGTAGAAGATTATTGCAAGGTGAGGCTCTTGATACCTATTGTGCTTGCTGGTGTAGAATCCTGTTGTGTGTACTTAAGAGAGAGAGTGAGAGGTCTGGTAGAAAGATTGGCCAGTTGATTGATCAGAGTGTAAGATTGAAGAGTCCCCTGAAGAGCAGGGGCTAAGGGGGGATAACGAATGCAGAAAACCATTATGAAGGAAACTGATGCTGGCAATACCATCGACGTCAATTGATAGTTGACCAATGTCGACAACTAGAAGGCATGAAAAAGGCTAAAAATAGCCTTTCATCCGTTTTCCCAACTGTCAGGTTTAAGTGGTGGGGTAAGAAATGGTCGAGAGGGGTTAAATGGGTGTGAGGATGAGGAATAGGTCATAAATGGGTCATGGGGGGATGAAGGGAATCCAAAGAAGGGCATCCTAGGGTGGTGAGGTGGCAAGGGAGAGGGAATTATTAACTTAAAATAAGATAATTATTTCAAATTAATAAGACATAGGTTAGGAGTGCCGAAGTGGATGAAGGGGACCAAGGGGGGAGAGGATGAGGAGGATGACCAAGGGAGTAGACATAATTTCGGTGTCTACATTTGCCCCTTTTTATCTTGTTGGTTGTTCTAGATGAACTGCAAGACAAAAATAGGATTTGGTTACCCCAGGTGTAGGATAAAGTTGATTTTGTCTTGTTGGTTGTTCAAGTGAACTGCAAGACAAAAATAGGAAGAGGTTGGTTGCCCAAATTATGAGATGAGGTATTCCCCCTCAAAGCAAGAGTCGAGGGAAGGGAACCTAGAATCGGGTGCTGATTTGATAGAGAGTGGATGAAGATGGTGAAGATAGAGTGTGAACGCTACAAAAGTCGTGATTGCACATATACCACTTCACAAGATGGTCAGGTCAAATTGTCGCAAGTCGAGGGTCAAAGAGTGCCAAAATTGGAATAACCGAGCCCTAGCATTTGGTTGTAGCTGATTGGGTTATTCAATCCAAGCTAAAGCTCCAATGGTCATCATGTTCCAGGTATCCCAGGCTCAAGAAGTACTCCCAAAAACATGAAAATGTCATAAGTAGTGCGGATCAATTGGCTTGCGATCCTATACTTGTGAGGGTCAAAATATGGGCTGCGCACAATTTTGCTAACTAGTCAGGAGGTAGCATACATGCAAAAACAACCAAGGCAACATCATCTTAGAAGTGGTCAGAGTTTGTGGAGATAGTCATGATCTCCTTGGTTAATGGTTGAGGTAGGGTGAGATACAAGTGACCTCAAATGGTGCCCCATGAGGAGTCAAAAGTGACTTCGACATTGTTAGGGCTGGTTGATTGGTCATGATGAAAGATGAAAGGAATGGAACGAAAGAATGTGGCTGAGCTAACCTCAAAAGATGTCATGTCATCTGAGTGCTGCCTACATAGCCCTTGTGGAAAGGGCCTCAGGCCAATGTAGTTCTCCCTAAAAGGGAGGAAGGGTCAAAGTGGTTGATGGTCTTGGTCAAGGTCAAGGTCATGGTCAAAGAAAAGAAGGTTTGTCCATCAGAGAGATGAACAAACGGAGGTGGTCGAGCTAAACCCAAAAGGCATCGTGTCATCTGAGTGCTACCTACATAGCCCTGGTCTTAGGGCCTCAGACCAATGTAGTTCAGACGGAGGGGTCAAAGAGGTTGATAGGTTGGTTTGGTCATGTGTCGAAATGATGAGGAGAAAAAGATGTTACAGTCTTTTCCAAATGTTGTATGTTGTAACATTGGTTGAGGGGTCTTTCATCCTTATCAATTTTCCATATTTGTAATGGATGTATGCTAAAAATGAATTGAGGTCTATTTATGCTTCAGTAAGTATTGGTTTATGCTGAACATAAATTGTGTCTGGTCGATAGCTTCCATGTGTGTTGGTTTCCATAGAAACTATGTGAAATGGACTATGATGATGTATGATGTCATGATGTCATGTTGTTGGTCTGAAAATGTTTGGTTGAGTTGGTTGGGTAGAAAAAGGTTTGGTTGAATGTGGCCAAAGTGTGAAAAAAAAGTGAAAAGCAAATTGCTCTTTCATTGACATGGACCAAATAGATAGCATAGATAGGGGTTGTTATAACCAAGATCCCCATTCATGCGTTACATCGTTGACCATGGGTTGTGTTAGAGAAGTAATCAAATCACTTGACGTTAAGTGAGCTTGAAGTCCCTTGAGTATGTTGGGGTGATAAGTAGGATTGTGATATGAGAGGAAGGGGTAACCCTTTTGTGGCAGGAATAACCTTGCCCCTTTTATAGGTGATCCGAGAATGACTATAGGCATTTCCATGGCTTGATAGCTTATCAGTCATTTTTTTTGGGTGCAGACTGATCGATGCGGGAAGTCTACATAGAGATGTCATTTTGCTTGGTGGTCATTTGCGAAGCTGATCAATGCGGGAAGCTTCTAAGAAAGATTGCTGTTTGTAGCAAGATTTAATCATAGCCACCCTTCGAGGGAGTGGTCTATATTTTTACTTTATATAAGTTTGAATGGCTATCCTTCGAGGGAGCAGTCTATTAACTATAGTAATGATAGTACAGCTATCCTTTGAGGGAGTAGTCTACCTTTTTTTATTTTATTTGGTGACCTTGGATATGTTTTGACATCTCAATTTTTGATATATTTTGTTGACTGAAGTTTTTAGCCATGGACAAACCTCTAGAGGTTTAAGGGCTCCCTTTTATTAGGACAAAGCATCCATGCATCATAAAAGGGTTATAGAGGATTTGTTTAGGGGAATAGGGTTGAAAGGAATGAGGATTAGGAGGACAGGGATTGCTCAAGGGATGAGCTCAAGTTAAATGTCAAGTGGATGAGTACTCAACTAACAGTAAAATGGTCATAGATGCAAGGCATAAAAAGGGGCTCAGGTTTTGATAAGTCCCTAGGCCATGCTTGTGCGCTATGATGAGGTCTGAGTCAATTAGGAGCAGACTTGCCCCATTTGCCTCTTTGAGATTGGCCATGTGTTGATTGATGTTGATTGGTTAATGATTAAGAGGTTGGGTTGAATGTTTGGTCAAAGATTGATCGAGGTCATGATTGATGATTGGTTAGTGTCTGGCCGATGGTCTGGTCAATGTCATGGTCAATGTCTGGTCATGGTCAATGTCTGGTCAATGTCTTGGTTGAGATTTGGTTGAGGTCTTGGTCAATGTCATGATCGAGGTCTGGTTGAGGTCTGGATTGATGATTGGTCAAAATTGGTCAAGACTAGTTGATGCATGGTCGAGGTCATGATTAAAAAGTTGGTTGAATGGTTGGTCAAGATTTGGTTGAGATTGGTATTTGGTCAATGATTGGTCAAAATTGGTCGAGACTAGTTGATGCGTGGTTGAGGTCATGATTAAAAGGTTGGTTGAATGGTTGGTCAAGATTTGGTCGAGATTGGTATTTGGTCAATGATTGGTCAATGGTTGGGTTGGATGTTTGGTCGAGGTCAGGTCGATGCTTGTTTGGTCGAGACATGGTCAAGACTTGGTTGAGGCCTAGCTGAGGTTTAGGATGAAAAGAGTGATTGATATTTGGTTAAGACTGGGTTGAAGGGTTGGTCGAGGCTTGGATGAGCATTAGATTCCCCTGGTGGCTAGGAAGAATGTTTGACAGATTGGTTAAGGTTAGTTGAGGCTTGGTGGTCAGATTGACTATGTTGATGTCAAATAAGGGGGTTAAAGGTGACAAAGGGACCATAGTCTGGTGTGGAGATCCTAATTTAAGTGATGAGGTATGAGAAGCATGGGTCGGTGTTGATGATTTGTCGAAGGGGTGGTCAAGAGGATCCTTGATGAAAAGGGTATCCTTTCTCTGATGTTGATGAGTGACATCTTTAAGAGCACAACAATGCTCAGTGTCATGTCCTGGAGTGTGATGATAGTGGCAAAATTTAGAGTTGTCAAACCAAGATGGTCTTGGTTTGAGAGTTGATGAGTGGGGCAGTGTTGAGGGTTTGTTGATAACATGGTCGAGAAGGAGGGTGTCTTTCCCTAAGCATTGGTGAATGACAACCTTGAGGGCACAATAATGCTTAGTGTCATGCCTAGGCATGCGATGATATGCACAAATCTGAGTGTCATCAAACCAGGGTGGTTTTGGTCTGAGATATTGATATGGTTTAAGAGGTGGGAGATTGATGCGAGAAGACTGCAACAATTGCCGTAACAACAAGGCATAAGAACCTGCTAATGGGTCTATGTGTCTTGTTGCAGTGGGGGTTGATGACTTTGGTTTGAGAGGCGTAAGAGGTGTTGGTTGATGGATCGAAGGAGATATATGTCTGATGGGTTGAGAGAGTAATGGAGGCAATTTGTCTCTGTGAGGTATGGGAGTGGGAAGCACTCTTATTAGGGTGGATGGGTGCGGGCCCAAAATTGAAGGTAATGATGAAGGTGGGGGAGGAGTCCTCTGGTGGGGTTTAGTGGCCTTATTTGGTTTGGGTTGAGGACCACCATTGTGTGAGGTGAGGTTAGATATGGGTTTGGGTTCAGATGTGGACGGAGGTGAGTGAGATGTAGTAATCTTAGACAAAAGGCAAGAGGAAACTGTGACTGGGTCTTCCTCGATCGAAATGGGCGGAGAGACTAGGTCTTCTCTTGGTGGAGAAGAAATAGGAGAGTGTGACTTCTCAAGAGGGTAGAGGGCATGGATGATTGTGCCCTCTACTTGTGGTTGAGGAGTAGGCAAGGTATGGTCTTCCATTGGAGGTGGGGCTAATGGTGTTGGCATGGTCAAGGCATCTCCCAATATAAGAGAGGTCGATGGAGGACTAACAGGAAAAGAAGATTCTTTTACTTGTGGAAGGGAAATAGGGGAAGAAGGGTCTTCTGTTTGTGAAGGAGATTGGTCAGGGACAAGAGGTGAGACCGTGTTGACCGTGTGTATGTCATGCTCGTGGGAGCTATCAGCCATGGTCTAGACATTGTTTTGGGTAGGCAGATGATTAGGAAAGGGTTACTTGAAGATATCAATGTGTTGGTTGGGTGGGGCATTTGGGTTGTCTAAAACAAGATCTCCCTTATCGATCATGTCTTGGACTATGTTTTTTAAGGTTTAGTAATTGTTGATGTCATGGCCTTGGATGCGATGAAAGTGACAGAAGTCGAACTCCCTATACCATGTAGGGAGGGATTTTGAAAGGTTGAATTGAGGTGGTCGAATTGGAGGGAGATTGAGGACCCCCTGCTTGACAAGTTTTTCCAAAATGGAAGTGTATGATTCTCCAAGTGGAGTGTATGAATGCTGGATGTACCATTGTTAGAATTTTTTGGTGATGCTTAGAGATGTAGAAGGTTGAGATTGGTTGCTTGTTGTCGAAGATGGTGATCTAACGACCACATTGTTGGCCACTCCTTTGGACTTGGAGTGGGAAGAAGAAGAAGGTCTGGAAGAAGAAGGGTCATTGGTTCTTGTGTTAGTATTATGCAATTTGACCTTGTCCTCTTCAATTGTGCAGAGTTCAAGCTTTCAGGCCATGGTGAAAGCTTCATCGAAAGTGCGGAATGTTTGAACCTGCAAGGTGGAAGAGATGTGCCTGGCACATGTTCAAGAAAAGAGCTCGATGAGCTCAGGTTGAGGCAAGGAGAAGGAGAGCTGGTTAATCAAGCCTCTCCAATGGGCGACAAAATTGACTATTGATTCATCGTCAAATTGCCTGATGGAGTAGAGATCTGTGATTGAGACTTGTTTGGTGATATTGATAGAAAAATGGTCGAGAAATAATTGGGCAAGTTGAATGAATGAAAAGATAGAATGTCTGGTAAGAGAGCTATACCAGTCAAGGGTAGGGCCAAAAAGTGACATGGGGAATGTGCATAGAAGTAATGCATCATCATGGGCTATGAGATAACAGGCATGTCTGAATGCCCGTAGGTACTGTTGCGGGTATTCCTTACTCTACAAATGAAAAAATTTAGGAATTTTCCATTGGTTGGGGTATGGTCGGATCGGGACAAAAGGATGGATGGGTTCGTTGTAAATTTGGTCATAGGAGAGAGCATTACTTGAACCAAAAATAGAAGCTTCAAGACTAGACATCTTGTCCATCAGCATTTTGATGAGATCTGCTGATGGATTGGCAGATGGGGTGCCCCCTAGGTTGT
>JARHVA010002538.1:1167500-1215000 GCA_037957365.1 Torreya grandis | reverse complement strand
ATTTGTAGATGTGTATCATGTTTAGAATACATGTATCCATATTATTTTGTTTCTTTATCTTTGATTATGGAAAATGTGATGATTTTTTATGCTTACTTTTGCATATGAACATATGTTAACCATATCATACGGGGATGATTTCTCTTCATGTGAAACTCATATATAAGTATCCAAAGACTTGATTTTTAAATTTTTAAATAATTATACGCATCATATTTATAGAATGAATCATGATAACATTGGTTACCACTTTCATAGGGACTAGTTTAGGTACAACTACTAACAAATTGAGGTAAATATATGAAAATTGAAGACATAATTATGGATTATAATGTACTAAACAATGACAAACCATCAAATAAATAGATAAAAATGTTAACAAATTGAGATCAACATAGGAATAATAAATACCTAAATGTAAAACATAATGTACTAAACAAAAAAACTAATGAAATAAAATAAACAAACAAGAACACAAACAAAGTATTAATATATAAAAACACAACTAAAATCAATAAACAAACTAATAAATCAACATTATGTAAATGTGGGAATAAGATATTATTATTTGAATGTTTTCCATATACGAGAATGGAATAAAAAGAGACAAGTGGTTGAGTTATCCCAATTCCCCATACAAATGGACACTACTTACATAGTTTGTGTTGACCTGAAGCTGATGTAGTTCTCCTAGAAATCAGAGTATAATGAAAGTGAGTAAAAAATATTAGGGTAAAATTGTTATAGAAAAAATATATGGCAATGGATCAAAAAACTATGATATCATAAGCTAATGGACTTATAAAATTGTGACATCATAGATTAGTTAGCTCATAAAATGGTGAAAGTGGAAGATTGGCCCATAAAAAGGTGAGAGCATATAGAAAAAAATTGGGGGAGGGATTTAGGGTGGGGTGAAGAATGAAAATTAGAATGATAGTGGTCGATCTGATCTAAACTATCTCGTGTAGTTAAGTGCTACCTACATAGTGTATGTGGACCTCAGGTAAATGTAGTTCTCCCATAAATGGGATTATAATGAATGGGTAACAATATTGGTTAAAGTGATCATTTTAGAAGTAAATAAACCCACAAAATACATATGCCAACACCTAAGGGAATGGGAAAATCAATTCTTTTTTAATGATAAATTTTGATTGGATTTGATGATAAGTCATGATTTGGATAAGAGGTTTCCCACCCATGATATTTTTAATGCATGTGGGAGTCTTATCCACATGATAATCAAATATTTCCCCTTAGAAAAAATCAATAGGGAAATATATTGTCTAATAAAATGAAAAATTGTGTAAAGGTTTTATGGCTAGCTAACTTTTTTTGGGTTTTTCTAGTTTATGATTTTCTAGGATTTTTAGAAATTTTGAATGTTTTTGGGTTTTTGGGATATGATATACATAGTAATATTATACAATTAGAATGTATGAGGGAATATAAAAAAATATAAAAGGAAATACTTATGAAAATTAAAAAAAAATTGTAGGGGCTTTAAAAAAACTAAACTAGATGTAATGGGCTAAGATAACAAAATAGTGAGAGTGTGGAATTGGTAAAGAGGTGATATGTGAAAGGACTACTATTCCACAACACAACCAAGGTGAAAAATAACTAACCTAAATTAATAATTTAGAATTTAAAATAAGTGATATGAAATGGTATTTTAGGATCATAAATATCCAAAATAAGTTGTTTCAAGAATTACTAAGTAGGGAAACCATGTCAAACACATCATGATATAAACTTCTTGTCATAAGGATGTGCTGATGAGTAAATTGGAATTACATGTTGAACCATACTATGAAATTTACTATAATATTTTAAGGTCACAATCAAGATTAATATCGTAATAATAGTTGGGGAAATGATGTAGGGGATGCATCCACTTACCTCATTCATTCACCTATATTTTATTTCTTCCTTTTTATCTCTTCTTTGATCTCTAAGTTAATTACTTTTAATAGAAACTCTACTCCTCTCTTGACACCCTTAATGACTCTTATATTTAAAAGTCTCCCAATCCTCTTTTAACACATAATTATCTTATCTATCTACAAGACATATCACCCTTAATCTTCCTCTTTGCTCTCTCCTCCACAATACAAACACCATCTTCCCAAATTTTTTTTCAAGACTTCACTCTTAATTCTTACTTTAAGTTTGCTCATTCTCATATAGATTGATAGGCCTAATGCATGGTTCCAATGTTATTTTATTCACACTATGGATCATATAGAAAACCACTTAAATATTTTATCTCCCTTATGCATCTAATAAAAATACTCAATCTCCAAACTAGAACTCTCAAACAATCCACTCTTTCATCCTTAAGGCCTAGTTTTTTCTAGCCCTCTTTTTACAAAAATCTAGAAGGTTTGAATAATATAAAAAATTTAAAAACAAATAAAGACATTTCTATATTCCCTTTATCCACTTAAATCTTCACCCAATTTTTTAGGTCAGAATTCTCAAGGGAAGTCATTCTTTTCTCATAACCTTCTTGTCAATTAAGTCTCTTTAGGTCTAGTTCAATAGCATAGTCTTAGTGACCATACTGTATCATACTGTACCAAATTTAAACCTCAAAAATCATTTATATAGTATTAAATTACATAATATTACAATTTTTTCCTATTTTCTCTAGTGGAAATAGTATTTATACAATTTTCAAGATCTAAACCCTAATCTTGGTTTTGATAGGCCTGTACAAAATGGGCTAGATTGATTTCTAAGAAAATTTAATCAATTATAAAACTTTTATGAGTTATAACCCAACTAATTTAACTTTCAAAAATATTTATTTTTTCTTGAACAATCACCATAAGGTTCTAACATGTAATTTTAAAAAAATTTGGTTTCTTTTTATAGGACTGTGTTAGTGAAATTGAAGGTTTGAGATGAATCTTGCATTTAAAGTGAATTTATGAGCTTCCAAAATGATCACCACAATAAATTATATATTATATAATACACTCCATACATATAAAACATGTGAATGAAACTCAAAAGGATAACTTAGTTCTTTTATTTCTTGACTATGTTAAAAGAGAGTTGCTCTATAGCTTGTATATTATGCCTCTAACCTATGATTAACAAAATAATATAATATATTCAAATAAGAAAAAATATTTAAATGATAATATACTAGGAGTCTTATGGGAAATCATAAATAATCTTTGAAATCATTCTTCCATTCAATGATCTCATTGTTCATACAATAACCATATACAAAATTTTACAAGATAGACAGGGCTCTTTTAAATCTTTATCTTTATTTTAATTCTTAAGGCTCTCCACATTTATCCTTATAATTTATCCTCTCATAAAAACCTTACACCACTATCCTCCCTTAACGCATACATACCAACTTTTAATAATGCCAATCATGCAACATAACTTCCTTAGAAGGCCAAATCCATATAGGGTGGTAGTTACATATGCATGTTTCTTTGATTTTATTCGATTACATTGATTTTAAATGACTTGTACATTGAAACACATATTAAACACAATCTCAGACCTACTAGGACCATTTAAAACATTCATCAATATTCACATTTCACACAAAACCAAAATACCACTCCATAGCCTAGTGACAAAATTAAAATTTTCAAATTTCCCCTTTTGGTGAGAAAACTCTAAATGGATAATAAAACATAGCCAAAATAAACTTAATTACTTCAACACACCCTAGGGGACCCTATAAGACCTATAAAACTCATACCATACCAAAAAATGTCATCATGAAACTCTTAAACACATTAACACCTTATGCTACCTTGTGATGCTCTACATCAAGATTTTTAAGTGGGAAACTTTGATCTCCTTCTCAAATGTATCTTTTCAAACATATTACTTGATTTCCAATTCTTCATATTTTATTTTTTTCATCTCCTCTTCATTCTATTCTTCTTATCTTTCTTATCTCTTCTTAACTAGTTATTTTGTCCTAGTCTGCTTGCCTTGTCTCTTTACCAACTCATCATCTACCTCCATCAACTACATAATATGATGTAACTATTTGTATTATTAATAATACATCTCCTCCATGTCTAATTTATCTTCATAATACTCTACCTTAAATATTTGGTTCTTATTCTTCACTCCTACTACATAGATTCTTTCCACATTTGTCATGGTTTTTTCATGTATTCCTTGTTGGTCTTTCTTCTTAATATTTATTTCTCATTTTTCCTCATCATCTAATGGATTATTATGATTTTTTATTCCTTCATCCTTTCCATACTATTATTTACATCTTATTTGGCTTCCTCTTCATGATTCTCCACCTTCTAATGGTGATTCTTATCATAACCTCTTTGTTCATCTTATGATGACATCTGCTTGACAAATTTAGGTTCATAATAACATAATACTTATTGACAAATTTTTGTATTACTATCATCATGCATACCTCTAACTAACTCAACTACAACATTACCAATTAAATATATTGATTTATTACCTTGCTCTTTCTTAATTTTCTTTTTCTCTTGCTCACCTACTTGTATCACTCCTTTTATGAGTCTTTGCTCTTCATATCTTGGCATATTACTTTGATTGGATCTTGGGTTAAGACTGACCTCTCTTTTCTCTCTCAATGCTAACCTACTCTACGCCTTCCTTGAATCACCTTTGGACTAATCTTGTCTTCATCTAAATATGCATTTCTTCATCTAATCATCTCCTTTGTGAGGAACATGGTTGCCCTCTTATTTCATTTTCTCTATCATGAGATCTTTAGCTTCATTAATTAGTTTCTACATGTGATCAGAAAGTGACTCCCTCTCTTAAATCTCCATATGTACACCATCATGCTTAATACATATCAAATTATGATCATGACATTTAATAGTCTCTTCAAGGATCATATGGTTCTTTCCATCCTCTCTAACTCTTATATTCTTCTTCCAAGCCTCTCTAGGAATACATATAATCTTTTTAAGTTCCTTATCTTGTCGTATTATATATACTCTTTACTTGAATCATTAGCTACCAATACTATTTTCTTGATCAACTACATGATTATATGCTTAGATTATTCATAGTTTTAGGCTTATCTTGGCTTGTAACTAGGTTTGATTCACCTTGTACCAATACTTGTCCATTTTCTTTCCTATAAATTATTTCTCATTTTTAAATTTCTACCATTATGTGGCCTATAAGTTCATCTTCTTGAATTTTTCCTATGGGTAATATGCTCCTTTTCTTTGAAATATTCTTTTCTCAATCTTGTAATATACCTCTAGCTCTTTTATGATAGATACAACCTTATTTTTACTTTGAGTTAGGAAGTATAGTAGGTCAAATTTATCTTCTTACATAAATTCTCTCTATATCAAATCCGATTCCTCATTGTGCTCTTTCATAACTTGTACCGTAATTTATACTTAGGATCCATCTTCATTATGTATTAAGATAGACAATCTTTCATATTATAAATTAGTTTATATACCTGTACATTTATAGTTCAATGAAGTATTAAATATTATAATTTGATACTTTTGAGTTTCTCTATCCTTACTGTATCTATTCTTGTTTCTCCATGATGTATACTATTTTATACATCAATATTTCTCTCTTTTGAGACTCTATTAACTCATGCCAAGTGTTCATATCTTCAAATTTTGTTCTAGGATAGACTTTGTCCTTTTCTCTATTTTTTATGGCATGTTCCAAATCTTACATCTATGCTTTCAATTTATCCAAACTTTCATAGATAAATATTTGGTACTTGTTGCTCATCTATTAACTATCCATCAACTACAATATCCTATTCAATACGCTTTATATCTTCCAAGATATGTTTCTCATAAAGAATTAAAATATTATTATCAATATTTAATGTATCATAACTATTCAAAAGCACAATTATATCTTTTACCTCTTTGATTTCTTTATGCAATACAAATTCTAATTTCTGATCTTCATACCTCTTGGTCTTGGTTAGTTAAACTTCAATCCATCTTCTTGATTCAATTTTATTTATTTTATGCCTTTAATTAGGCATAATTATTCTTGAATATCTCCTTATCCAATCATCTCTCCTCTTTCATGGTAACAAATCCTTGTATCTCTATACATTGCTTCCCAATCAATTTCTTCTTCAACATAAGCAAGTTATTCATGCTTGCTTTCCTTCATGATCTCAAGTTTTATATCCTCAAAATGGACTTATTATTACTTAAATTTTATAAATACATAGACACATGATAATAAATCATAAAATATAAAATTTTGTGTCTTGTTTACCTATTTATTTTCTCTTTTAAGCTTATTTACTAATGTCCTTACCTATTTATTCCATTGGCTAGATTCTTGCTGCCTTATCTTATTTATAATAATCTATCTGAGAGCCCACTCTACTATCTTTATGATTCTTACAAAATGTCTTTATCTTGACTCCTCTAAGATTTGATCTATACCTTCCAATATTTATCTCAACTCAGCTATCTCTCTTTCCATAGCTAACTCTCTTTTATTAACTTCTTCTCTCTCCATCTTCTTGTGGAAACTTTCCTTCTTTAATCCATTCATTAATTATCTCTCTTCCCTTACTCTTTCACCTTTCCTTAGGCCTCACTATACTTTCAGTCTTTTATCAATTCTATCCTACTTTATCATTAGAAACTCACCTAGATATTTTTCACCCTAAGCTTTTAATATTATTAGTTCTTTGTCAAGGACTTTTTTTTAATACTTTAAGCTCTAATTGAGATTTCTCTTTTGATATTCTACTATCTATTTTCTTTATTCAAGCCTTTATGTTTTTAGGGCTTCTCTATCACTCAACCTCTTACCTTATTAGTTTCAAAAACCTTTATTCCTCTTATTGTATTCTTGAAACCTCAAATTAAAACCCTTAATACTCATAATCATAAACTTTTCCTAGATATTACTTACTCTAATACAATTGGATGTATGGGGATGAATCCACTTACCTCATTCATTCATGTAGTTTTGATTTTTGCCTATTTATCTCTTCTTTGATCTCTGATTTTATTACTTGTAAAAGGTACTCTACTCCTCTCTTGATACCCTTAATCACTCTTATATTTACTAGGCTCCTAAGCCTCTTTGCACACATAGTTATCTTCTCTCTCTAAAATACGTATCACCCTTCATCTTCCTCTACACTCTCCCCTCCATAGTATAAACACCATCCTCTCATACACAATTTTGAAGACTTCACTCTCCATTCTTCAAGTTTGTTCATTCTCATATAGATTCATAGAACCAATGCATGGTTTTAAGGTTAGTATATTAAAAATAGGGCTCATATGTCCATCCACCTACCTATTATATCTCCCTTACACATTAAATCAAAATAATCAATCTCCAAGCTAGAACTCTCAAACAATCCACTCTTTCTTCCTCGAGGCCTAATTTCTTATAACCCTCTTTTTAAATTAATCTAGAAAGTTTGAACAATATATAAAGTTTATATAAAAAATAAATACATTTTAGATACCCTTTATCCCCTTAAATCCTCACCTAAAGTTTTAGGTCAATACTCTCAAGGTAAGTTCTTATTTTCTCACAACCTTATTGTTAATTAGGTTTCTTTAGGCCTAGTTCAATGACACAGTCTTATTAACCATAATATATGGTACTATACCAAATTAAAACTTAATTAATACTTTATATCATATAAAATTACATCATATTACAAATTTTTCCTATTTTTTTCTGGTGGAAACAATAGTTATACATGTTGCAATAGCTAAATCCTAGTCTTGGGTTTGACAGGCTAGTATAAGGTAGAGAGCCTACAAAATGGGCTAGATTGATTTATAAGAAAATTTAATCACTTATAAATGTTTTATGAGTTCATTAAAATTAAATTTAACCTTAAAAAATATCTATTTATTCTTGAACAATCATCATAAGGTTCCAACATGCAATTTTATAGAACTTTGGTTGCTTTTTATAGGATCGTGTTAGTGAAATTGAAGGTTTGAGATGAATATTTCACTTCTAAGTGGATTTATGATCCTTAAAATGATAATAAACATAAATTATATATTATATAATACACTCCCAACACCTCAAACACCTGAATGAAATTCAAAAAGATAATTTGGTTCTCTTCTTTCTGGACTGCATTAAAATAGACTTTCCAAAAAGCTTGTGTATTATGCTTCTAATATATAGATCAACACAAGAATATAATATATTAGAATAATAAAAAAATTATATGAATTATCACATAACATGTGTATTATGGGAACTTATAAATACTCTACTAAAGCATTCTCCCATTCATTTATCTCATTGTTCATACAACAACCATATATAAAAAATTTCAAGCCAGACATGGCTATTTCAAATCTTGATATTTATTGTATTTATTGAGGATATCCACATATATAATTATAATTTATCCTCTCCTACCAACCATGTAACACACACATAATTTTAGATACATGTATAAAAACCTTTAATAATTCCAATCATGTAACATAACTTCCTCATAAGGCTAACTTCACATAGGGTGGTAGCTACATATGCATGCTTTTTTTATTTTCTTGGATTACATTGATTTTAAATGACTTTAATATCTGAAAAAATATTAAAAACACTCCTAATACATGATAACACCTTTCAAAAAATTAATAAACACTTATATTTTACAAAAAAGAAAAATACCACTCCAAAGCCTAGTTATAAAATTCAAATTTTCAAATTTCCCTTTTTCTTAGGAAAATTGTAAATAGATAAGAGAAAACAAACCCAAGACTCTTAATAAATAAAAATCACCCTATGGGACCCTATAAAACCTATGACACTGATACCTAACCAAAAATGGATATCATTAAACTTTAAACACAATAAAACCTTATGCTACCTTGTGATGCTCTGCATCATAAAAGACAATGCTAGCCTCAAAAATGGAAAATATAAAGGAAGGGGAATAGGAAATTCAAGATATGTGAAGTAAATTACAAAAATATGGGTTTATATAGATAATTTTAAATTAATTAAATAATAAAAACACTTGATATGCATAGTATTCATAGGCTTGTCTATCTCATACCCTTTGGGGTATCCAACATGTATGCCCTAAAACCATAATTTATTATAACAATGAAAAGGATACATAAAATTTGGCTAAAAATTACCTTTATTATCACATTATACATTGGTTTTCTTCTAATTATCTCTCAATACAAGATAACCCACTTTAAATTCACTATGGATGATGTGCTTGTTATAACTATAGTGTAGCTTATTCTAATATTCTTTGAGATGACTCAAGGTGGGTAATAAATTCTTGTGAAAGAGTTATAAATCTTGTAGCATTTATAATATTTAGTATTAAAAATCAATCATACCCTATAATGAAATATTTAGAGAGGTTAAATCTATCTCAATTGTAAAAATGGCTTCAAAACCAGAAATTGAGAAGGGTATTACACTTGTAGGTGTGCATATATTATTACGGTAGGCCTAAAGAGAAGGAAATAATTAAAAGTTTCAATCTTTGCCATATTTTTTAAAAGTATTCTTAATAAATTTGACAATAGTTTTATTATATGCCTCTACTTAGCCATTACCTTGAGGGTAATATGGTGTAGAACATATATGTTTAATATGGAACATTGTATAGAGGGGGTTCACAACCTTGTTCTTAATTTACTTGGAATTATTAGATATAATGGAAGACGTAATGCCATAATGGAAGATGAGGTGGTTTAAAATGGATTTAGATATCTAATTAATAGTCACATATGTGAAAAGGATTGTCTCAACCCACTTAGTGAAATAATTGGTGGTAGTTAGGATATAATTATGGCCATCTAAGGAAGTTGGTTTTATCTTACCAATTTTTGGATAGTTATCATGATGATGTCATGGAGAGTGAGTGGATGAAGTGATTTGATAAATTATGTGATAATGACAAAGTGTGCAATGTGCTTTTTCTAGTGTGATTTTTGTATGGTTGGTTGATCTTCAATTTTTGAATAGTTGAAGATGTTCATGGATGAGTATGGTGATTGAAATATGTGCAAGAGGTCCCTAAGATGTTATTTATGCTTGGAGAGATTGTGTGCATAATTTTAATTTCCCTAGGTATTCATAGTTCTCATCTAGACACTTTAGGTCTAGTGGTAAAAAATATAAGTAGTTTGATGACATCACCATTGCCACATGGGAAGAAGTCAAGGGGAGTGGGTTATATGGTTTTTATCTCATTAGTCCCTAGTTGTTATGCACCAAATATCAAGTCATGCATTGAAGCATGGTAAATGTTATGAGGGTACAACGTTGGCTTCTCAATCAGAATTCATTATTTCCAATACTTTGCCAAATTTGCAATATGACCAAAAAGAGATAAGTAAGAATGTTGATGATGTTAACATTCACAAACATGGAGGTGCCAATACAAAATGATCATATGGGTTTGTTATTTTTTTGCCTAGTTTATTTTTTCTAATTTTTAGATCATGCAATGTAACACATCAAAAGATATGCATATGCAAAGTTAAGCTCCCATTTAATTTGACTATGCTTTCCCATACTTAGCTAATTTTTCAATGAGGTAGAAAGAGCTAAGTGAGAATTTTTATGGTGTTATATATTGCACATGTGAAGGTGTTAAGAGGAACTGATCAAATGGTTTTATTTAGTTTTGAGCATAGTTGATTTTTTTCTAAATTTTAAATCACCTACTAAAGCATGATAAAATTTATGGATGCTCAAAGTTGGCCTCTCAAGTAGGTTTAGCATAATTTGCTCTATGATAGAAGATTTTGATAAGGCATATTAATGGAATTATATCTCACATGTGCAAGAGTTATAGGTACAGTGTGTTATATGGCTAGACTCTCTTATGGAAAGAGATCATTTGGTCCAAATTTGAGATCCTATGTTGAAGTAAAATAGAAGTTATTAAGGATAAAAAAATAGATAATCTAGCATATTTAAAGGGTCCCCATATGTAGTCATTTTTGAAAGTGTTAAATCTTGAGCAAGATCAATGGTGCATATTTATCAAAGGAGTTAAGAGGTAGCGAGATAAGGATAGGTGCATGATTTTAAAAACTAAGAAAAGGTACAAGATAATGATCCAACAAAGAGTGAAAATTCATACAAATTGATGCAATGGTGAGAATTGATCATTAAAGACCTAGTTGATCCATAGAGATTAATGGAGCATGTTGTTTCAACATTTCAAGATTGCATGATATGAGGTCAAAGTGATAGAGGTGAAACTTCTAGCATTGGTAGACTATATGTTAAAGATTGAACAATATCGATGATGCATATTTAATTTGAGATATGAGTCCATGAGGTTAGAGCATTATGTTCAAAAGTTAACTATGACCATTTACATTTGAATTTGTAACAGAAAAACCTAGTGTTTAGTTTTTTTACCATATCTTTTGATAAAAGATGAATTTATTCATGTAGTAAAAAGCAAATTGGTAGAGGACTCTAACGTGCATATATATATATATATATATATATATATATATATATATATATATAGATAGATTTGAATATGTGAAAGTGAGTATAGTCAAATATATTGATCATAAAATTTTATTATGTGTTCATTCTTATTCTAAAAGTGACTCAAGAAGGATATTAAAGTTTGTATTGATGTTGTTTTGATGTCTCATGATGAATTAACTATTGGGGAGTGTTATAGACTCCTTGATGATGATCTGTGTGGATTTTAGAGGTATGATCAATCTATTTTGAGTATGAACAATGATTAAGAAGTTGAAAGTGTGTTTATTCATGGTGATTATGTGCACTAAGTCAGTGTTTGAGTTGATTGAGCATATGCAGAGGTGAGATAAGTTGATTGTGATCATTTGAGGATGTGAAAGGGGACATAAAGAGTGGACCCATGTATTTTAAAGTGGTCTTATGTTTTATTTTTATTTAAGGAATTCTAAAGGAATGAATGGGTTCACATGAGACCTATATGGGCTACAAGGACCTTATTAAAAGTTGTAGTTCCTTAAGAGTGACCCATAGATGCTATGGCCAACCTATGAAGATTAAATTGAGCCATGTCTTCATATGAGATATGCCTTAAGGGATAATGCATACCTAATGGATAACCAAGGCTTTAATTATCATAATTAATCTATAAATAGTGGAACCAAATACAATGGGTTCTAGACTTTGTGTAAGAGACTAAGGAGAGATTTGAGAGAGGCCTGTGTGTGTGTGTGTGTTTTAGGGAGAGAAGGAGAGTTAGAGTTCCCTAAAGATGAGTTGAAGATCAGAACAAATTGAGGAATATTGGTATTACCTTGTAAAATACTAAGGACATATTTGAGAGAAGCTAATTTGTGTGTTTTGGGGAGCAAAGTAGTGGTAGAGTACCCTAAGGATGAGTTAAGGAGAAGAATGGATTGATGATTATTATTATGATATGTAGGTCATAATTATATTGGTAGAATAATGATCTTGTATATTGAGAATGATTGAAGGTGAAGAGTGATAATTAGTAGAACATCATCAGGAGTTGAAGACATTAGTGTAATGGTGGATGTATTCATAGGTGTTGTTATGACAACTTAGCATCTAGTGTGGTTTCAACATTTTTGCAAGGTGAAACTTGCTAAATGGTCTGATTGTTGTTGCATCTTAGCTCGATAGGTGTGGTAGCACCTTATGGGATTAAAGTCTCACTAAATAGGAATTTTAGTTCCTTGATCATTTGTAGATGATTTGGATTGGATCTTGTTATTAAATGATAGTAGTCCAATTATAGGTTCTAGTGTGATTTATTCCCCAAGAGGGTTTCCCACATATGTCATGCATTATTTTATTGATCTTGAATTATCTCTTTTGTTTATTGATATGAAAGATATGTATGTTTCATGAATACTTGTAGTAATTAATAAAGTATTTCTAAATATTAGAATTGAAGTTGGATTATTTGGGATCACTAATTCACCCCCTGTCAGTGATTGTATCACTAACAATTGGTATCAGAGCTAGGTCCATTGGTAAAATCTTGATATCTTGACGGTGATCCATGGTATAATGACTAGTCATAATGTGCAAGTTAGTTTCTCTACTAAGTAAACATAGATGTTCAATAGATCTAATTATGTATTTTGGAGTTCTACGATGAAGACATACATTATGCTTCTAGGATTTGATGTATGGAAATCAATATTGGATGGTTATGTTGCTCCTACTATTCATCAATCTAGTGTTGTAGATAAGAAGCTATTTGAGAACAACTCTAAGGCAATGAATTCCATCACTTGTGGCCTTATAGAAACTGAGTTCACCAAAATAATTCATTGAAATTATGCCAAGGAAATATGTGCTAAATTTAAGACTATTTTTTAATGAGATTCAAATGTTAATCTTGCTAAGTTATAGACTCATAGAAGGAAATTTGAAAGTCTCAAAATAAATGAAGAAGATATTATGGCATCCTTTCTATAGAGAGTTGATGAGATTATGAACATCATCAAAAGTCTTATAGAGAATCTTGAAGAGACTAATATTGTTTAAAATGTATTAAGGTCTCTATCCCCTAAGTTTGATCTACAAGTATTTTCTATAGAAGAGAGTCATGACCTTACTCAATTGAATATTAATAAATTTCATGGCACCCTTACTGCCTATGAGATGAGTAAGGATGATGATATACCACCAAAGAATGAAGTCTAATTTAAGACAAATATGAATCCTAAGAATAAATTCGAAGGTAATAAATCCAAAAAAGATGACATATTTGATATTGATGATGATGAACTAATTTCTTTTATTACTAGAAAATTTAACACTAGCTCAAGGAAGTATAAGAGTAAACTACCCTTCAAATGTTTCAACTATGGAGAGATAGGGCATTTTAATCATTAGTGGCCTCATAATCATGAGAATAAATATGATGAATAGCATGTTGAAATCCAAGATGATGACAAAAAGACATACAAGAATAAATTATTTAGAGATTTTAACAATAAGAAGAGGTCCTTCAAGAACTAGAAGAGTCTTTACACTAGAGAAGATTGCATTTCATCAGATGAGAGTGGAAATAGTGACTCAAAACATGATCATGAAGATGATGGTACTATTGAAGATGAAGCCATGTTCATGGTTGAGGAAAGAAGTTTCTCACATTAGGAGTCTACTTGGAGTGATTCATATGATGATGAAGATGAGGTGGACTATGAGACTATTTTGATGAATTCTCTTGAGGAATTGAAGATTGAGAAAAAGATCAAAAAGAAGATGAAATCTAATCTCAAGGAATATGAGGAGAAATTTAGTGTATTTGAGGCAATATTGAATGAATATGCCAAGGATAATGATGATATGATCAAGCATCTCAGTTATCAATTGGAAATTCTATCTATAAGCCTAAAAGCTAAAGATGAATGATCAAGGTATATTTATAAAAATTAATCTCTGAAATCTAAGCTAAAAATGATAGCTAGTAAGGTGAAGACATTTGTGAGATTTGAAAAGAGCTCATGTGATCAAGACATTATTTTGAGTGATAAAAAACATGTTAGTGATAGAACTAGTCTTGGATATGAAGAAGAATAAAAGAGTATAGCCGAAGACAAGATGAAGGCTAATGTGAACTAGGAAAGTCATAGTTTGAAGATAAATCATCAAAAAAGGAATGAAGGTTCTAATAGAGTAATGACAGATCAAATTAGATAGTTAATCCCATGAGGTATGCAAGATTCAATGGTTACTATTATACATGTAATAAATTTGGTCATAGGGCTAGGGAGTGCAAGAGACCTATTAGAAATTAATTTGCATGGGACTATGATAGGGCTCATTAGTCAAAAGGTGTGAAGAGGATCAAGTGCTTTAATTGTCTTGATGTGGGACACTTTGAAAACCATTGTCCACATATGATTAGATAAGGTGAGTCATTTTTAAAAAGGGGAGGTTATTTTATTTGTCATGACATAGGACACATTGCATATTTATGTCCAAATAAGGTAATGCAAGCTACATTTCTTGCAAAAGGTATGGTGTGATATAATTTTTAATAAAGAGGTCACATTGCTAGGTTCCACAAGAAAAGGCCTTTAAGATAAAAAAGATTTAATTAGTCTCCTAGAGTTCAAGAAAGAAGGCAAGTTAACACATGGAAGACAAAGGTGACAAGTGTGAGTTATGATGAGACTTCAAGTCCAAGTAATTTTTTTGCTATGGTGTAAAATGCTTCAAAAGGTGAAGAGTACCAAGAGTTATCATTATTTGCTCATATTAAGAATGAAGAAATCAAGCTCAAGGATAATACCAAGGTGATGATTGAGGAAAATCCTCAGGTATGTATGGATATAAGTGAACATATTACTATTGTTGAGAAAGTATCATGTAAAGAACATCAATTATCTATGCCTAATGATGAGGTTCCAAGCTGCAAGGAAGATTCTTCAAATAAAAAGGTATGTAATGAATCTACATTGTCTCCATGTATTGTCAATTCAATCATAGAATAAAAGGAGAATGTTGTAATGGATGAGAAAGTTGTTTATCCTAAGCCAAAGAAGAAGAATAAGAACTACAAATATTAGATTAGAAAGGAGGAGATGAAACATGTGGAGTTTTTTTTTTTTTTAAATTTAGAAGCTTTGAGGTATAGAAGGTGTCTATATATATGCTTCTTAAGAGAATAATTTTAGTGGAGAAGTAAGATTGTGTGCTTAAGATTATAATGTCAATCAAAGAAGGTTTTTGGTTAAGGGGGAATAACAAGTTCATGATCCTATTTTAGAGGTTTGTGAAGGAGTTGTATTACAGAGTCAGAATGGGTGGTTCCAGGTGGCTTGATGAGATTGATAAAAATGTCAAAAAGTATTTGGTACTCAAAAAGGTCTATGCATTTATTTTTGGAGTGCTCCAAGTGTTTTTGAGGTTTGAAGGTATGTATGTGTCAATTGAAGATTTTGAGTGCTCTTAGTTTTCTTAGTTTTTTGGCTCAAGGGCAAGTAGGCCTAAAATGGGTTATAAGATGTATGTGTTCCCAAAGGTATGAAATATCAAATATTGGTCCAAAAGTGTGTGATGGGTGTCTCTAGGTGTACAAGTAGTTTTATAGGTGTACATTGACCAAAAGGAGGTTTTTTGACCTTGCTTGTTTTGAGATTATAAGGTTTTGACCTCTGCTAGAAAAGTGGTCTACCTTATGAGTTGAGGTTTGAGTCTTCTTAATTTTTTGAATGGGATAAATGAGTGGTTAAATTAATATTCATAGAGATTTGAAGGTTTTTGGTTCTCAAGTTATTCAAATTTTTATCAATATGGAGGGTTAATTGGCTACTATATTTGTGAAGGAAGTATGTTGCAAAGGATGATCTTGGTGATACAAATTGGTATGATTGAGGGGGAATATGAGAGTGATATAGATATGGATTTTTAGGTCTTGAATATGTGTCTACTAAAAATTGTGGGATCTACAAGTTTTAGGTAGGGCTATAAGGTGGCTAGATAGGCCTAATTTGAAGAAAAATACGTTTTTCTTATTTTCTTCAAAAGAAAAAGGTATGTGTGTTTCAAGTTCAGTTATAAAGTTGGTTGGGATCATGTTTCCTATTTGTTTAGTGGTATGAAGTTTTATTTATGGTCCATGTGGTAGCTTGAGATAGAAGGCTAGTTAGCATGTATGATGGTTCTTCATGGTGTGTGGAGATTTGAAGATGCTTAGAAGGTGAAATATCTCAAAGTTATTATAGGGAGTCCCTCTTATTTTATTATTTATGTGTTCCATAATATTTCTATGGTTTTGGGTATTCTTTCTTTCCTGATTGTTGTGCTTGATTAAAGAGAATGTCAACATGGAGCAAGAAGATGTTGTCAAGGTAAGCTGAAGTAATCTCAAGGTAAGGGGAGTTTGTATCATCTTTTTAATATGGTAATTTTCCTATTTTGATAGTATTTTTAGGTCCTTTAGATCAGTTGGTGCTAACTTTGTCATTGTGTCAAAGGGGAAAAAAGTTTCTATTGAGGAGAAAGTTCCTATTATGGGAGTGATTTGAAGAGAGAGAAGGTGAGATGTATATTTTTATATTTATGGGTGTTGACATCAATGAAAAAGGGGGAGATTATTGGAGAGTTGTCATGATAATGTCATGGTGGTGTCATGGAGATTATCTAGTGAGTAGATTAAGTTCTTTGATAGCTTATGTGACAATGACAAAGTGTACAATGTGCTTATTCTAGTCTGTTATTTGTATGGTTGGTTGATCTTCATTTTTTGACTAGTTAGAGATGTTTAGGAATGAGTATGGTTATTGTAGCATGTGAAAGAGGTCCCTAAGATTTTATCTATGCTTAGATATCTTGTGTATATAAGTGGAATTCATCTGGGTATTCATGCGAACTAGGAATTTGACTCAAGAGAGGTGTTAGTATCTTGTTAGTGACAAAATAAAATAAAATTGAAATACCAACACACTAGCTAACATACATCTCTAGGCCTAGTTACTAAGCAGAGCTTAGTGAGGGAAAACCATTTGAAAACACAACTAAAAATGGAAAGAAATGAGAAATATGAACACAAAATACCAATTTCTTACCAAATATTTGATTGCTCCAAAAGTCTCCTTATTTGGCTTGCTCGTATTGTGCTTCAATAGATCTTCTTCAATGGAGTGTAGCTACCTTCAAATCCTATTGGCACCTTTGGCTTTGGCTTGACTTGGTTCAATAATTATGCATTATAACACTAATTGCAATAGATTTTGTAATTATTTGTGCATTATAACTTTGCATTATCTAAAATTCTTGAAGATATTTGACCATAATAACTTTTCACCAAAATAGCTTAAAAATGATGTTCATGGCCTCTCTATTTATAGATTTTTGCAAATGGATAGAATCAACTTGAACTATCCATCTCAAGATTGAGATGTGTGGCTAGGGATTAATCTAATTATGTAATTAAAAATCCATAAATAGGCTCATCAATATTTGGGATAGAGGGGCATTGAATAGGCATGGAAGGGATTTGATGAGGCATGAGAGGCATGGATCCTAATATTTGTGGCATTTATGGCCTAGGGATGTCTTCCCAAGAAATGATGTCACGTGATGATGTAAATATTCAATATTAATTTATAAAAACAAGTATTCAACATGTTTCCATGGAATTATTAATTAGGCTCTAATTTATTTTAATTAAATCTTAAGCATGATTAAGTACTTTGTGTACAAATTACTCAAATTGATCAGAATGCCTTGTTATTGGTCCAAAATTTGACTGTATTAGAATTGGAAGTCAATGTCAAATGCATTGGATCTATTATCCCATTTAGGATGTTACCAACACAAAATAACAAAGGCACGTATCTCATGTAATACATTTGATAGAAAAAGAACAATCCAGAGCACTTAGGTGTAAAATTGGCATTTTGACTTGAAATGATTTGATCAAAGTTAGCTGGTTCATAGATTGTGTTACCACATTTAATGATACTCTAGCCAAAATCAGCACTTGAATATATCAATTTCAACTTATTTAATGTGTTTTAGTGTTTTTAAGCCAAATTGTGTATTTTGGTGAAAATTGGTCAAAAGCCTAGTTGGAGGTTATCAGTGGCCAGTTTTAAGTGTCTATAATTTACCCCTATTTGGGAAGATGTTACAAACCATAGGCAAAGCAATGTATCCTCAAATAATGGGTAAAGGCCTGTATGCTAAAAGGAAGATGATGGTTGAAAAACAAATCTCTAAATGGTGTTTGTGAAGCCTAAGATGATGCCCCCTCGAGGGAACAGCCATCACATTTGTTGATGGATGGTCACTCGAAAAGAAATAATAAGAAATGTGAAATTAAACCATGGTTGAGATTAATCCAAATGAGAAAATGATTGTATGTATTAATTTAAAAAGGATGTTAATTTTTCAAATGGTGGTTATAATAAAGAATAAAAGTCAAAATAATTATTTTCCCATAGGAAGTTATAATCATTAAGGCGACTTGAACTAGCTAAAGATGAGTGTGCCCCAGCTAGGGCTGATTAGCAAGCATAACTCAAGAATATAACCTAGAATACAGATTAAATATGAGCAGGTGAAAAGTGAGGAAATAGATGAAAAGAAGAATAAGATTGATCATTAGAAATGATTCAATTGTACCTACCAATGAGGGTATGTTCATCCTTATTAGCAATGATACAACTAAAATGGGCAATGGGTTGATTCGATCAAGATGGGTGGAAGGATTTGCCAAGGTGCCAAGGAGAAACTTTTGTGGCTCCATTGATTGTATACCTTCTTAAAGTTGATTTTTATTGTAGCATGTGATGATAGGAATCATGATAGAACACTATGAAAACTATCTCAAAATATGCATAAGAACTAACTCCTGATCTAATAAATAATTGAAAACAATGCATTGATGATAAAAACCATGATGACAATGTCCACATATGAATATGAGTGGTCTCAAGAATAATGTGTGTAAGGAATCACCCAATGAACACATATAGTCTGAGTTAAGGCAATAGTGCTAAAAGCAAACAAATAGGCAAACAAACAAATATAAAACAAGCAAAAAAATAAAGAAACAACTTGAAATAAATAAACAAACAAAAAGCCTAAAAATAAAAGCAAAAGAAAGCATCCTAACAATAACCATGCCCCAGTAAACTAGATCAAGGATAACTAACTAAGCTTAGATAGGACAAATGTTTTTGGATTTTAGAAATGTTATGAATGTTTTTGGAATTTTGAGGTATCTCAACTTGTTAGAGAATGATAAGATACCTACTCATAAAATGGTGAGAGTATTTGGCTTAGGTTAGTCAAAAAATGGTGAGAGTGCATGGAAAGGGGGACTGAGGTAACCTTCACATGAATTGAGCATGAACTACATAGTCTTGAAATGACCTCAAGTTATAGTAATTTTAATCCACAAAAAATGTGGGGGAAAAATAACTAGTTCCCAACAAGTTCTTAAATTCAAAAAATGGCCAATCAAATAAAAATAATGATGTCTAAGTTATGCAACAATGCATGATAAATAGGATATAATAGGATAGGTTAATGATACTAATTTTACCATAGGTGGTTATAATTAGTATCAAGATTGGTGAGACATTGATTTGCCCATAAGTAATTATAATCAGGCTCACATAAACAAACTTGATAGAAGATGAAATATATCTTCCCAGATCAACTATGACACTACTTTCAAAGACTATCATTTAAATATGGATTTGATTGATTATTGAAACTTGATTAGAATCCTCTCACAAAAGGTGTAGGAAGAATTAAAGGAACCAAGATCAAAATAGGATTTGGTAAGATGACCAAAAATAGGCTTTGGTCTAGATAGGAATGGAATGATAGGATGGTATGGTTTTTCTTAGGATAGTGATGGTTTTTTATAGATTGGATAAGATGGTAAGAGGTTTCCCCCAAGTGAGAAGGTGATTGGCTAGGATATGTGATAATGGCAAAAGGATATGTAATAATGGCAATGACATTGTACATTTTTTTGGCCTGAGTATGGTAAAATGGCATATAATTTTGTTATTCTTGCTGAAGTGGAGATGCATAGCCTAATCAAAAAATGAAATAAGTAGAATACTCAATCATATTAATTTCTAGCCCACACCTCATTTAAATAGTTTCTCTATCAAAAATACCTTATATATTTGGATGTTGAGAATGCTTTTAAGATCTTCAATGGTCATTAATTATAATTCCTTCAAGCATCAAGACAAGGTATCTTTATAGCCTCTATAAAGGAAAGTGTGGCCATGGATGGTAAATAGGAATAAAATTTGGATGATAGGTTTGTTTGTGAAATGGAATGGTTGATGATAATGGAATGTATAATGGTAGGGAGAAAAATGAAGATCAAGACCTTTAATCACATGTAATGTTGTTGATACTAGATTTGAAATAAATTTGGTTATGGTAGGGCCAAAGAGCTATTCTCTCAATAGGACCACCATATTTTTCTATTGTTTGATTTTGAGAGTATATATCATTTGATTAAATTGTAAATTGGAAGCTATTTTGATTTGATCTTTGATATTATATTCATCAAGCAGTGAAGAAATTTTGTGCTTAGCTATCAGTGCCTTGATGATGTTTTCATCAACGAAGTTGTATTTATTGTTCCATAATGCCTTTGAGAAGGTTTCAATAAGGAACATTAAATTTTGAATTTGATTATCTTCTAGTAATTCCAAAAAAGTTTCACTAGAAGATGTTGAGTTTGAAATTTTCTTGTCCCCTAGCACCTCTAAAAGATTTCACTAGGAAAGTTTTCTTCTATTACATGAATATGGTCTTAGTCTTCTTTCCCTTCTTCAAATACTATGTCACCATGGATGTATTTCAACAAAGTGTGATTTTTTTGGTCCCAATCGACACTTGTGGGAGATGGAATGTCAATAATATGGCTATGTTAGTTTATGGTAATGATATGTGGAATGGTAATGGAATGGGGAGAGGCTACATAATCCTTGTATAAGATACTAGGATAACTCATGTTGAAGCTAAAGTAATCATTCTCAAAAATCATAAAAGGATCACAAATGTATTCAAACTAATCTATGAGGCATGTGTAACTAAAGTTTTAACAACCATGAATGTATTCTTCTTCTAAATCTGATTCTAACTCAAAGGACTCTTAATCTAATGTCAAGATTGATGTTGATTCTGATGCTAAATCTAATGTTATCTCAAGAATAGAACCTAACTCTAACTCTGATTCTTCATCTAATAGGTATTTTTTTACCATGATTTCTTATTGAATGTTTGGTATTGGACAAGTAATAGCTTGTGATGGCATAATGGGTTACACAAATACTAGTTTGTCAAAGTGAGACTCCTCTACAATGGGAAAAAGGTCAAGATACAACTCCTTAAAGACTAGCTTGTCAATAGGAGGATATTAAAAAATAAGCATATGGTCAAGGTAATGATTTACCCAAAAGTAGTTATTATCATTAAGAAGTTACTTAACCAAGACTCACTCATTAGAGTGAGTCCTCAAGAAATGGTATAGGGTCACTAGGTGATTCATCATAGGTCAACTTATCACCAGTGGTTGTCTCAACAAAAGCATCTTAGATTGGTGGTTTTCTTGGAATTGGTTTTTAATGAGTTTGAAAATACCAATTTTGAACACATCTTGGTCTTTAGATGATTAAATGGGTTGATGTTTTGATTGGATTGGTATCAGATGAGGAATGACAAATAGTTACATAATGGTAGGGTGTTTTTGAGCTTGATTATTGGCATGAGCCAAAGGAAATGGTAAAAATAAGGTGGTATGGATCATGATTTTTGATATAATCTAAAAGACAAGGTCCTGGAATGATGATGGGGTGTTGTGGAGCATGATTTCTTGTAAAATCCAAAGGATGAGGTCTTGGAATGATAATGGTATTCCTTAGATATTGTGGAGTTTGATAGCTCATATAATCTAAAGGAGGGTTAGGGGTAACCAATGATTGGATAATAAAAGGATGTCATGGAACTTGATTGCTTAGACAAGCTAAACCATCTAAGTCCTCCTGGTAAACCATATCATTCCAATCTTGAGTTGGATCATAATTTGGTTCTTGACTATGTTCCATGTACTAATTATCATAAAGAGGGTATGGATTCGTATCCCTAACAACATTATCTGTAGTTAGGTATTCAAAGTCCTCCTCATAAACCATATCATCCCCACTGGTAATTTGATTTGGATTTTGTGGTTTTTGACTATGTTCCCCATATGGAGTAATATAGGGATAATAATAAAACTCTTTCGAAAATCTTTCTCTATCGGGGTTCCTAGTGGGATTCTATGTAGCCATTCTATCATAAGTTAGATTGTACATGACTTCATCATAAGTGTAGCTAGACATATCCACATAAATGATGAAATCTCTGAAAAACAAGGCTTAGATTTCTACAAACTCTAAAAAACTATGTTCAAGGGATAAATGGTTCAAACTTGGTCTATCTTGGTCGAAGGGGTAGAGCTATATCTCCAATGTGGTCTAAAAGGGGAGATGTATCTCAAAAATGATTTATGCTAATATTTGGCATAAAATAGTATAATTTCAAATGTCATATGTATAAAAGGTCATGTATTTGAATAAAAACTAGCATGTCAAAAGTATAGGTCAAAGTGTTCCAAACAAAGTCTAAACTAGGAAAGGGAAAAGAGTCGCTAGGTCTTATGTCCAAACATGGAGTCAAAAGCTAGGATTAAATAGGCTATACTAGGGATTTTAGCCAAACAACGTCAAAATCTAGGCTTGAAACAAAGACATTATGTGATTTGATTTAATCTAACAAGTATGGAAACAACTTTGACATAGACCCAACACAAAAAATCAAACATAAACATGATCAATTGGCATAAGGCATGAGCCAAAAGGTTCTTGGAGAAAGGCTATGTTCTCCCAAATAGAGGAACAAACAATGATCATGATAGGCATTAAACAAATAAACCATCAATAGCGTTCAAATTTGGATATTTGATTAACTAAAGTTATGCAACCCAAAAGAGAAATATCTATGTATCAGCCCCAAAAATTGAGACCTAAACATAAATCAATCAATATTTAAATCCAAAATTAATAAGGTTAATTGAAAAATCAACATTGAAAATATGTATTTGACCAAACAAGCTAGACAATATTGGACAACATGACAATGCATAAATAAGGTCTAAATGGTTGATGTAAAATGGTTTGAAACAAATGGTTTTTTATACAATGGTAAATAAGTCTTGGAAAAAATTAATTAGCCTAATGGTGTAAGCATGCTTGAATGATGTGACCAATTATATGTTTTAAAGACTCAAAGGAAAAATGGTTTGACATGATTTGGGTAGCATAAAACTACCTTCCTTAACCTAAATTGACACACACACAAACAAGTTTAGCAAAAACTTCAAAGCACAAGTGTGGAGTAAAATGGCCAGCATAATGCCTCTTTAGACAAAAGAGTGACATATAACCAAATTAATTTTGGAATTGTTTACAAACAAATAATCATGTTTTAGTCTCAAAACATACCAAATGAGGAAATGACCAAAATACACTAAGTATAAGCATCCAAATCCTAGCAAGGGTATGGAAATGTGGGGTTGACTAAACTAGCAAGTTTCTGAATGTTTTTAGGGTAATCAATTGCACAATGACTTTCATGTCAAACTATGTAAAATAAAAGCATAAAAATTGGTTTTCTATAGTACTTCACTTGTTAATAAAAGGTCTAGTCCTTTTTTCAACCACTAAATCATGTTGTTCTCTCAATATAATGTAATGTCCAAATGCATATACATCTCATGTACAACTCAAAAGGAGTTGATGAAGTCAGTGTTGAGAGATGAAACCTCAGGTCAAATCTTCCCTAAAGAACTCATGGGAGGTAATGAAGTCCCCCTCATAATCTAAGTTTTATAAAATGAAAAATCATAAAATAAAAATACTTTAGGGTCGTGTCAAGGTCACCCAATACTTTTACGAGTTTTTGGGAAGTGCTTTAGACAATATTCTTTCTATACCTTAGACTGGGTGATTTACAAATAAGGAAAGTGATTTTGATTCCAAGGGTTCCATAAATGGGATAAATAGAAGATCATACACAAAAAATCCTTATATTTTGTGAAAAAAAGGCTAATTGAAACAAGTAGTGAATACAAAAGCTTTGAAAGATGACTTCATTTTTAATCACAAAATCGAAAGGTTGAGTGGTATTTTTTTAACCCCTTGGTCTTAAGTTGTAACTTTGAAAGCCTTCACTTAAACATATAAATGTTTCATTAAGCACCAAAACAAGGTTCCTAATTCATTTTAAAATCATTCAAAAGGTGGTGTAAAACATTATTTATCAAATTTGAAGTTTGCTAGTTACCTGTCTATCATTAAGGCATCACCCCAAAAGCAAATGTGTTAGATTAGAAACATCCAAATAGATTTTCAAAATTTTGTGAAAAATATATGAAAATTAAAGATAAAATAATGTCATATTTTTGTAATTTATGATAAAACACGTGGTTTTAGAAAAAAATCATCCAAAATGGAGTTTGTATGACCCCAAACCAAGCATTTTAAAATGGTAGCTCTCAGGTCTATCTTTTTAAAAAAACATAGTGAGTAGTGATAGTTTACCTAACCGGTGATGGTTTATCTAACCAATGATGGTTTACATAACTAATGATGGTTATATAACCATTGATGATTTACTCAACCATTGACATTTTACCTAACCATCAGTTGTTCTCTATGTAAATCTATGAAGGTGAAAATCTAGCCAAACAAAGTTAGATAATCATTTAGAAAGAGTTTTAAGCATCTAAATTAAAATTTTAAAGTTTCCTATGATCTCCTTCATATGTGAGATGTGTCTAGTCCCACCGATCATGTCATTATGTGAACTATAAATTTGACTCAAGAGAGGTGTTAGTATCTTGTTAGTGACAAAATAAAATCAAATTAAAAAACCAACACACTAGCTAACATATATCTCTAGGCCTAGTTACTAGGGAGAGCTTAGTGAGGGAAAACCATTTGAAAACACAACTAAAAATAGAAATAAATGATAAATATGAACATAAAATACCAATTTCTTACCAAATGTTTTATTGATCCAAAAGGCTCATTCTTTGGCTTGCTCAGGTTGTGCTTCAAGATATCTTCTTCAATGGAGTGTGGCTACCTTCATCTCCTCTTGACACCTTTGGGTTTGTCTTGGCTTAGTTCAACAATTGGGCATTATAACACTAATTGTAATGGATGTTGGAATTATTTTTTAATTATAAATATTCATTATCCAAGCTTGTTGAATATATTTGACCATACTAACTTTGCACCAAAATAGCTTAAAAATGATGTTTATGGCCTCTCTATTTATAGATTTTTCCAAATGGCTAGAATCAACTTGAACCATCCATCTCAAGATTGAGATGTGTGGCTAAAGATTAATCCAATTATGTAATTAAAAATCCATAAATAGGCTCATCAATATTTGGGATAGATGGGCATTGAATAGGCATGGAAGGGCTTTGATGAGGCATGAGAGGCATGAATCCTATGTCACCCCAAGAAATGATGTCACCTAATGATGAAAATATTTAATATTCATTTCTAAAAATGAGTATTCAAAAAGTTTCCATGGAATTGTTAATTAGGCTCTAATTTGGTTTAATTAGCTCTTAAGCATGATGAAGTACTTTGTGCACAAATTACTGAAATTAATTAGAATGCCTTGTTATTGGTCCAAAATTTGATTAGATTAGAATTGGAAGTCAATGTCAGATGTGTTGGATCCATTATCAAATTTAGGATATTACCAACACTAAATAAAAAACGCATGCATCTTGTGCAAGATATTTGATAGAAAAGAGTAATCCAGAGCACCTAGGTGTAAAATTGGCATTTTGACTTGAAATGATTTGATCAAAGTTAGCTTGCTCATAAATTGCACTACCCCATTTAATGATACTATGGCCAAAATCGGCACTTGAATATATCAATTTCAACTTATTTAATGTGTTTTAGTGTTTTAAAGCTAAATTATGCATTTTGGTGGAATTTGATCAAAAGCTTGGTAGGAGGTTATTGGTGGCCAATTTCAAGTGTCTAGAGTTCATAGTTCTCATTTATACAGTTTGGGTCTAGTGGTAAAAAATCTAAGTAGGTAGTTTAATGATGTTACCATTGCCATGTGGGAAGCAGTCAAGGGGAGTGGGTCATATGGTTATGATATCAATAGTCCCTAATTGTTATGCACCAAATATTAAGTCATGTATCAAAACTTGGTCAATGTTATGAGGGTGTAAAGTTAGCTTCTCAATCAGAATTCATTTTTTCCTATAGCAAAATTTACAATATGGCCAAAAAGAGCTAAGTAAGCATGTTTATAAGGTTAGCATTTGCATACATGGAGGTTCCAGGATAAAATGATCATATAGGTTTGTTCATTTTTGTGCCTAGTTGATTTGTGATAATTTTTAGATCATGCGATGTAATGCATCAAAATATATGCATAAGCAAAGCTAGGCTCTCAGGTTATTTGACTATGGTTTCCCATAGCCAATTTTGTAATGAGGCAAAAAGAGTTGAGTGAGCATTTTGATGGTGTTATATCTTACACACATGAACATGTCAAGAGAAATTGATCATATTGGTTTGTTTAGTTTTGAGCATAGTTTATTTTCACTAAATTACATATCATTTGTTGAAGCACAACAAAATTTATGGATGCTAAAAGTTGGCCTCTCAAGTAGGTTTTGGCATAATTTTCTCTGTGATAGAATATTTTGATAAGGCATCTTAATGGCATTATATCTCACACATGCAAGAGTTCCAAGAGTAGTTTGTTACATGGTTGTATTATCCTATGGAAGGAGATCATTTGGTCCAAATTTAAGATCCTATGTCAAAGTAAAGTAGAATTTATTAAGGATAAAAAGTTATTACTTAGGCATATTGAAAGGGTCCACATACTTAGTCATTTTTGAAAGTGTTAAAGCTCTAGCAAGATTGATAGTGCACATTGATCCAAGAAGTTAGGAGGCATATTGCTTAATGACTGATTAAAGGTACAAGATAATGATAAAATGGAAAGTAGACATTCATATAAATTTATCAAATGTTGAGTGTTGATCATTAATGACCTAGTTGATCCATAAATATTGATGGAGCACGTTGTGTCAACATTTTGAGATTGCACAAGATGAGGTTAAAGTGATAGAGGGTTAACATCTAGCATTGGAAAACTATATGTTAAATATCAAATAAGATCGATGGTGCATAATTTATATAAGTTATGAGTCTATGAGGTTTGAAAATTGTGGTTGAAGGTTAATTGTGACCGTGTCCATTTAAATATTTAAATTTTTAAAAGAAAAATCTAGTATCTAGTTTTTAAACCATATCTTTCAATAAAAGATGAATTTAATCATGCAGTAAAAATCAAAGTGGTAGAGGACTCCAAAGAAAATGTACCTATATATATTTTAGGATTTTAAACTAATTATAATCAAATATATTGATCCTAGATGTTGATTTTATGTTCGTTCTTGTTCTACAAGTGACTCGAGAAGGATATCTAAGCTTGTATTGATGTTGTTTTGATGTTTCATGATGAATTAACTATTAGGGAATGTTATAGACTCTATGAAGATGCTCTAAATGTATTTTAGAGGTATGATCAATCTATCTTGAGTATTAATAATGCTTAAGAAGATGATAGTATGTTCATTTATGGTGACTATTTGCACTAGGTTAGTATTTGAGTTTCTTGAACATATGCAAAGGTGAGATATGTTAACTATGACCCATATATTTTTAAAGTGGTCTTATGTTTTTTTTTCTTGAGGGAGTTATAAAGGAGTGAATGGGTTCACATGAGACCTATAATGGCTAAAAGGGATTTATTATACGGTGTATTTCCTTAAGGATGACCCATAGATTCTATGGCTGACCTATGAATATTGTATTGATCCATGTCTTCATGTGAGATATGCCTTAAGGGATAAGGAATGAATAGTATCTGACAAAGGATTTGATTATCATGATTGATCTATAAATAGTGTAACCAAATATGATGGGTTCTAGACTTTATGTAAGAGACTAAGGAGAGATTTGAGAGAGGCTTGTTTGTGTGTTTTGGGGAGTGCAGTAGGGGTAGAGTGCCCTGAGGATGAGTTGAAGATAATAATAAATTGAAAACTATTTGTGTGACATGTATTTCATAATTCTATTGGTATAATAGTGCTCTTGTATATTGAGAATGAGCGAAGGTAACCAAGTAAAGTGTAACATGATGCATTGTGAATAAAGGACTTATGTTTGTTGTGTGATAAATAAATGGGAATAATATGGAATTAAAGATATGATAAAAATCTTGGTACTAAGGGGATTTATGACCAATAATATCACACACCATTTCAATTTGTAAAAGATCATAAGATGTCATAAGAATATTTTCATTAATAAACTGATATTCTTGGACATTAGAAGATATATATATATATATATATATATATATATATATATATATATATATATATATATATATATATATATATCAAAAATCAAATAATTTATATGCCATCAACTGATCTATTTTTTGCCCTAAGTATATTCTCAAATTGGATAAATTTAAAGTTTTTTTGGAATTATCAGCCATGCCTTTATAGGTCATGATATTCTCATCCTTTATTTGATATTGGTTTGTAACTTGATTGATGATCAATTTTGAATTTGCATATACAACTAATTTTTGAATGTTTCACTGTACTACTATGTAGATCCTTTTAATAGGTGTGTCATATTCAAAAATATTATTAGTGCATGGGATTTTTTTTTGGAATGTATTAGGAATGAGATCCCCATGTGTATAATGAATAAAATAACAACTTTTGAACCATAAAATTATATCTTCCATTGACACAATTATTTGAGAGTGAAGATAAGTTCATATGGGAAATGAATTTTCAATATGTGAATGTCAGATAATGGTGATTTAATAAGTTGATATTAAATAAATTACTCTTTATGGCCTTATGATTAATGTATTCATTTTATAGCTCATTCAGGATCATAATACACTTAGCCATATGACCTATCAATGTTGATTTAGAGAGGAGATACTTTAGGGGCTAAACTTTTGGAATAATAATGGTCTTATTGTCTGAAATATAGTGACACAAATTCATGATGAAAATAACAATTCAAGGAATGGATTCTCAATTAGAGAGTAATTATATTCATAGGTGACCAATTTCCTATTCAGATAATACAAGGTTTGTTATTTTCCTTAGTCATCATATTGGGGGAAAAATTCCCCCAAGGCATGTTCAATTGTTGAGATATAAATCAATAGGGGATTCTCTATGTTGATGGTACTATACTAACATAGGTGGGATTTACAAATAGGTTATTAATTTATAAAATGAATCTTGATAGTCAAAATTCCATTAAAAATTGGTGCCCTTCTTTAAGAGTTGTGTGAAAGGGTGGTAAAATTTAACAAGTTTTGAAATGAATCATCGAATATATTTGATTTTTCCCTAAAAACCATATAGTTATTTCAAATTAGAAGGGGGAGGCATTTATATGATGGAATTAAATTTTGTTGGATCAATTTTAATTACTCTATGGGAAGTAATGAAGCCTAAAATTTTTCTTGATATGACACTAAAGACACATTTATTTAGGTTAAGTTGCACATTTTATTCACGAAGTATCTCTAATACTCTCTATAAAACATATGGAGGTGTTTCCCATGTTTTTTTAATTTCCTATAATGGCATCCATGTATTATTAAATAATATCTTGTATCATGTCATGGAAGATGATAGTCATGGATGTTCGTATGTAGTACCAATGCTTTTTAAGTCAAATGGCATGACCTAATAATAAAATGTTCTCCACATAGTGATGAACATTATTTTGTGTTGATATTTTGGTGGAATATTTGTGTGGTTTTATCCTAAAAATCCATCCATGAGGATAAAATTTCATAATTTTTTGATGAATCCATAATCATGTCAATGTTGGGTAATGTAAAATTATGTTTTCAACATGCTTTTTTAATGTCCCTGAAGTTAGTGAATATGAAAATACCTTTTAGATTATTAATAACTAGAAAAATATTGGATATCCATTTAGATTAATAAATTATCTAAATAAATATATATCCCAATAACTTATTTAGTTTTTTCTTAACTATTATATCAATATATGAATGTATTTTACTTAATATTTATTTAGTGGCCTTGACATCTAGGTGTACAAAAATATGGTGTACAACTAAAGATGGATCTAACCTAAGCATATCCACATAAGACCATTCAAATATAATAATGAACTCATAAATAATATAAATGATTAATTTACACTTTTATATAGTGAGAGATGCACCAAGATTGCCCTAAGTAGTGTCTTCCACTAATAGTGAAGAACCATATTATAATAAAGTTGGTATAATGGTAAATTTATCTTCTTCATCTGATTATGGACCATCAATTCCACCCATGTAAGATTAATTTTCATCATCTAGTTTAGATAATGGTCATTCAATGAATTTTTCTAGGAAATATTGAACTAACTAAGAAAAAACTTGTTCTTCTTCTACACATATATCTAATCCAAAGGTAAGATGTGAATGTATAGGACTTTGAGATTCCTGAGGAGGAATATGAAATTCCTCATCCATTTCTACCTAAAATAAGTTTTCACTTAATTGATTGTATTTATCTTTACTTTTTTATTAGTATACAAGTACCTTAGATATATTTTCATTAAATTACCTCAACATTTGATTTTATTTTTCATTTTGACTAAGGAACTTCACCTGCTCTCCAAAGTAGGTGACACAGTCCAATGTTATCTCAAATCATTATTTATGATCTCCACTCATTATAATAACTCTTTTTAGAAAGTTTTTAATGATTTCATGATCATGTCATGAATGTATCCAATTGAGTGGATGAAGTGCCTTGATAGTCTATGTAATAATAACAAAGTGTGCAATGTGTTTGTCCTAGTGTGCTTGAAGTTGGCTTAGTTGATCTTTAGTTTTAGCATGGTTAGAGATGTCTAGGGATAAGTTTGGTGATTAAAGGATGTGTAGGAGGTGCCTAATATTTTTTTTATTCTTTGAATGATTGTGTTCATAAGTATAATTCATCTAGTTTTCCATAGTTTTCATCTAGACACTTTAGGTCTAGTGGCATAAAATCTGAGTAGGTAGTTTACTAATGTCACCATTACCACATGTGGATGAGTCAGGGGGAGTTGTTCATATGGTTGTGATAAAATTATTCCTTATTTATTATGTGATAAATCTCATGCCATGATCCTAAGTGCATTAAAATATAATCAAGTACAAAGTTGGGCTCCCAAGCATTTTGATAGTGTTTTCCCATACTTAGCCAAATTTGCATGAGGTAAGAAAGAGCCAAGTAAGTAGTTTGGTGATGGAATATCTCACACATGTGGAAATATCAAGAGAAGTTGATCGTATGGGTTTATTAAATTTTTTTCCTAGTTCTTATGCGTCAAATTTTAGGTCATGCAATATAGCGTGACAAAAGATATGCATGTGAAAAGTAGGGTTCCCAAGCATATTGAAAGTGTTTTCTATATTCAAATAGAATCAAGTAAGTAGTTTTTTGATGACATATCTCACATTTTTGAAGGTTTTAGAGTATATTTATATATGGATGGATTCCCCTATGTGAGAGGATCTTATGTGCTAAAATTTAGATCATGGGACTAAACACAAAAAACGTTATGCAAGAGCAAAGTTGGCCTGATATGCAAGTTCTAAGAATTATTGGATTTGTGGCAAAAAAAATCAAGTGAGAAAATTAATGGAATTATATCTCACACATGTAAAGGTTTCAAGGGTAGTTTGATACATGTTTGGATTCTCTTATGTGATGGGATCATATGGTCTAAATTTGAGAAATTACGAGTGAGTAAGGAAAAATATATGAATGTACAAAGTTTTCCTTCTAGGAAGATAAGCAAGGTTCTCATACTTAGTAATTTTTGCACTAATTAAAGTTTGAGGAACATCAAAAAATCATGTTTCTTCAAGAAGTCAGGAAGTAACAAGATGAATACAATGTGTTCAATGTTTAATACTGAGCAGAGATAAATATAGAGATTCCTCCAAGGATAAATGATGAGTGGGTGATAATATAGAAAGAGATAAATGGTGTGTATTAAATTAAAGAGGTTAAAGTGAAAGATATTTATAATTGTTAAATACCAAGCTACATATAGAAGATTGATGGTACATATTGAGTCAATATTGTAAGGGTACACAAGATAAGGTCAAAGTGACTAAGGTTTAACATTTGATCATTGGTTCTTATGCATTAAAGTTCAGATAATATTGATTGTGAAAGATTTATCTAAATATGAGAGGACACGAGATGTGAGCATGGTGTTCTAAGTTTATCTGTGACTGTTTACATTTGAATATTTGAATTTTTTAAAGGAAAAGACCAATGTCTAGTTTTTGTGCCATATCTTTTAATCTACGTAGAATTTACTCATGTTGTAAAAATAAAAGATGAAGAGGAATCAATAACACATCTAATGAATCTAATTTTAATATTTGAAAGTGTGTATAGTCAAACATATTAAGGTTCAAATTTTATGGTGTTTTTGTGCTTATTCTGTAAGTAACCTAAGAAGAGTAATTGAGCTTATGTAGATGTTGTTTCGATGTTTCATGGTGAATTAGCTATTGGGTAGTGTTGTAGACTCCATGAAGATGTTATTTATTATTTTTTAAGGTTTGATTTATTATATGTGGTATGAAAAATTATTTATAAGATGACTATGTGTTCGTTCATAATGATTGTGTGCACAAAATGTTATTTGAGTGAATTGGGCTTAAGCAAAAGGGTTCTATGTTTGTTATTAGAACTTAAGGGGGACCTATAGATAATATGTAATGGTTCCATGATTTTTATAGTGGTTTTATGTTATTTTTTTGTTTAATGAATTGCTAAAGGAGCTAATGGGTTCACATGAGACCTATAAGGCTACAAGGGCCTTATTAAAAAGAGTAGTTCCTTAAGGGTGACCCATAGATGCTATGTCCAGCCTATGAAGATTATTTTTGAGACATTTATTGATGTGAAATATGCATTAAGGATTAATTCATGCCTAAATGGCCAACCAAGGTAGTAATTATCATGTTTTCTCTATAAATAGTGAAACCAAATGTTTTGGTTTCTAGACTTGAGAGAGAGACTTGGGAGAGATTTTAGAGAGGCTTGTGTGTGTGAATTATGGATAGATATAGGGGTAGAGTGCCATATGGATGAGCTGAAGAGTAGAATAGATTGAGGGATATTTGTATGACTTGTAGGTAATAGTTTTATTGGTAGAATAGTTCTCTTTCTATTTGAGGATGAGATAAGGTGAAGAGTGATAATTAGAGGTCCATCATTAGGTGTTGAAGACATTAGTGCAAAGGTGGATGTGTTCATAGGTGTTAGTGTGGAAGCTCAACATCTAAGGGAGTTGTAATCTCCTTTCAAGTCTAAACTTGTTAAAGGTCTAGTTATCATGGCAACTTAGCTAGGTAGGTGTGTTAGATCCTTTTGGGATTATAGTCTCACTAAAATAAGGGATTGTAGTTCCTTGATCAGTTGATATTAGTCTAAATTGGATCTTATTATTATAGTATAGTAGTCTAATTGTAGGTTATAATGGGTTTTCTCCCCCAAGAGGGTTTACCACGTATGCTATATGTTATATGATTGATCTTGCATTGTCTTTCTTGTTCATTACTGTGAATTATGTGTATGCTTCATAAATGTATATATTGATTGATTAAGAGTTTACCATGATTGGATTTGAAGTTAAAATATCTAAGATCATTAATTTACCACCCCTATCAGTGATTTTACCTCTAATAATTAGTATCATAACATGTCTTTTGGTAAGATTTAACATCTTGAAGGTGATCTAAGATACAATATGGGTAGTCATCAAGGAGGTTTCTCTACTAAGAAAACACTAATGCTCGATGGATCCAATTATGATTTTTGGAGTATAAAAATGAGGACAAGAATTATGTCCCTAGAGTTTGATGTATGAAAATCTCCTCTATAGGGTTATGTTACTCTTATTACTCCTCCATCTAGTGATGTAGACAAGACTTTGTTTGAAAACAATTCTAAAGCAATGAATGCTATCACTTGTGGGCTTTCAGAGATTGAATACACTAAGGTAATCCATTGTAAATATGATAAAGAGATATGGGAAAAAAATTATACCATTTTTGAATGACATTCAAAGGTTAATCTTGCTAAGTTATAGACTCATAGAAGGCAATTTGAAAGTCTCAAGATGAAGGAAGAAGATTCTATGGCATCTTTTTTGCAAAGACTTGATGAGACTATGAAAATCATCATAGGTCTTAGAGAGAATCTTGAAGCGGCTAATATAGTCCAAAAGGTATTAAAGTCTCTATATCTTAAGTTTGATCCAAAAGTATCTACTATAGAAAAGAGTCATGACCTTACTTAGTTGAATATGGATCAATTGCATGGCATCCTTACTACATATGAGATGAGAGTAAATGATGATATACAAAGAAAGAAGGAATCTAAATTAAAGATAGAGATAAACCCTAAGAATAATAGCCAAGGTAATAAATCCAAAGAGGATGACATATATGATATTGATGAGGATGAACTAATTACTTTGATTAATAGGAAATTGAACATAGGCTCAAGGAAGTATAAGGGTAAACTACCCTTCAAATGTTTCAACTATGGAGAGATATGACATTTTATTTAGAAGTGACCTTATAAGCATGAGAAGAAAAATGATAAAGAGCATGGTGAAGGCCAAGATGATGAAAATAAGAAAGGATTCAAAAAGTTTAACAATAAGAAGTACTTCAAAAATAAGAAGAGTCTCTACAACAAAGAAGAGTGTTGCTCATCAAATAAGAGTGAAGATAGTGACTAAAAATTTGATCATGAAAATGATGGTACTGCTAAAGATGAATATTTATTCATGGCTAAGGAAGGAAGTTGCTCACATTAGAAGGTGTCTACTTGGAGTGATTCAAATGATGATGAAGATGAGGTGGACTATGAGACTATATTAATTAATGCTATTAAAGAACTAAATATTGAGAAGAATATCAATACGATGATGAAATCTAAACTCAAGGACTATGAGGAGCAATTCAATGTGTTTAAGGAAAGATTGCTTGAATACTCTAGGGAGCATGAAGGTGTTATCATGTTTTTTAACTCTAAGTTAGAATCTATGTTTGAAAGTATAAGATCCAAAGAATAAGAATGATCAAGGTATGATGTTGAGATTGTGTCTTTCAAATATGATTTAGATAAATATAAAATAAAGGTGAAATCATTTGTCAAGTTTAATGAAAGTTCAAATGATCTTTATGATCTCTTAAAGAATCAAAAGTTAGCTAGTGACAGATCTAGATTAGGTTTTAATGAAGAGCCCAACATTGATACTCAAGTTGACATGAATATCAATGAAAGATGGATCATTATTTGAAGACAAATCATTAAATAGGGAATGAAGGTGATGGTATAATAAATAAAAATTAGATCATATAATCTAATGCCATGAGGTATGCAAGATTGAATGGTTATTATTACACATGTAATAAATTTAGGCATAAAGCTAAAGAATGCAAGTGACCTATTAGAAATGAGTTTACATGGGACTATGATAGGGATCATTAGTTAAAAGGAGTAAGGAAAATTAAGTGTTTCAACTATATTATTATGGGACACTTTGTAAATCCTTATCCACATAAGGTTAGATAAGGTGAGTCCTCTTCAAAAAGGGGAGGTTGTTTTATTTGTCATGATAAAATACATATTGAAAGTTTTTGTCCGAACATAGTAAGATAAACTATTTTTCCAACAAGGATTATGGTGTGCTATAATTGTGAATAGAGAGGTCACATTGATAGATTCTGCAAACAAAGGCCATAAATTCAAAATGAGTTCAATCAGGCTCCTAAAGTACAAGGAAGAAGGAAATTTATCATATGGAAGCTAAAGCTTACAAGTGTGATTCATGATAAAAATTTTGTTCTAATTAATTTATTTTCCATGGTGGAGAATGCTTCAAAATTTGAAGAGTGACAAGAGGTTTCATTATCTGCTCATGTTGAGATTGAAGAGATCAAGCTCAAGGAGAAGACCAAGATATTGGTTGAGTCTAGTCCTAAGGTATGTATGGATCCAAGTGAACATCTTGTTGATGATGAGCATGTATCATGTAAATAACATCAATTGTTTATGACTAATGATGAGGTTCTAAATTACAAGGGGGATCCTTTAGATGAAAAGGTATGTCATGAATCTTTATTATCTCCATGTATTATCAATCCAATTATATAAGAAAAGGAGAATGTTTTAGTGGTTTAGCTTGTTTATTCTATTAAGCCTAATAAGCAGAATAACTACACATATTAGAAGACCAAGGAGGAGAAGGAATATGAGGAGTTGTGGGAAACTTCTAGTTTCACATTGTTCTAAGACATTATGAAGTAGGGTGTTTGTACCTATGCTTCTTAGGAGACATCTTTTCTTGTGGAGAAGCAAGTTTGTGTTCTCAAGATGATAACACAAATAAAATAAGGTATTTTGTTAAAGGGGATAAATAATATCATGAGCTTATTCTAGAGATTTGTGAAAGAGATATAATATAGGATTAGAATGGGTGTATCTAGATGGAATAATGAGATTAATGCAATGTCAAGAAGTGTTTTTTACTTAGAAAGGTCTGCGTATTTGATTGTGATGTGATCCAAGTGTTTTTAAGGTTTGAAGGTATGTTTGTGCCAATTGAATATTTTTGAGTGATCTCAATTTTATCAGTTTTTGGTTTAAGGGCAAGTAGGCCTAAAATGGGTTATAGGAGATCTATGTTCCCAAAGGTATGGTGGATCAAGTTTTTGGTCCAAAAGTGTGTGATGGTTATCTTTAGGTGTGTAAAAGTTTTATAGGTGTGCGTTGACTAGAAGGTGTTAGGATTAGTTTTCACATTATGTAAATTTGGGTATTTACCAAGAGGTAAATAGTAATAGGTTAGTTAATTAATAATTGGTTAATAAAAATATTGTTATATAACAATATTACGATATTAGTTAGAATATTATAGTTGTTTAGAATATAAATTATAGGAATCATATTCCTATAAATATGTAATATTCTTGAATGAATAAAAATTGGAATAGCAGAAAGAATATTATTTGTGTGATTAAATTTTATGTGTATTGAATATTTGTGTTTGTCTCTTTGAATTCACAATAGTGGTATCAAAGCAAGGATCCTCTTATTGGATTATAATTATTTTAGAGGGGTAATAGTATTGTGTTTTATCCATGTGCATGAGAGTTTTTTTTATTTTGAGAATGAGTTTGTCGTTACTATCTCTTATAAATAATTCAATAGCTAGTAGTTGTAATATCACCCACTTATGGATGATGCATTCACTATTAAATTATAATATAGCATAGTCAATATTTTATCACAGCAGGGTTATACGTTTATAAAGTGGAGAGAAAATGAGATTATATCCTAACACTTTTGGATTGAGTGTAGCCCTATGTATTTGCAATCAACATCTGATCTAATTGTCTGAATTTTATTATAGTCATCTAGTGTTTTCCTCATGCATTAAATATATAAATGCATCAAAATTAGCTTTGGCATGTAAGCAGACTAGGTCATTTTATTAGATATATTAAAATGTCATTTAGAAAGACACAAGTTCTCAAGCATCAGAGTTAGAAATAAAGAATATCCTCAGTGAAACATATTATGCAATTCTGATCATCTCTATTTGGATCGATAAGTCTTCTATCCAAATATTTCACATTATGCTTACATTAAATGGCTCCATTATTGTGAGGTACTTGGAATTCATAATTCTGATTTATCAAATTTTAGATTGATAGGTTTTTTGTGACATCAAAACCTAGAGAATCATGTGGATCCATCTAGAAACACAAGTTAGATAACATTCACATGTAAATTGTTTAGAGATAAAATAGAGCTTACATTTGGATCAAATAATAATAATAGAATCAAATTAACTCTATTATATCCTTGGTTGCCTGGTTGTGCATTAATTTGATCTTGCCCACAACTATTATTTCATAGCTCGCCCATGGCATTATATTCGTCTCATCACCTATAGATCTAGTCTCCATTAAAAACTCAACCACTATATTTAACATAGCTTAATGTTCCATTAATATGTGCTATAAAAAGGTACTTGATCAAAAATTTAAGTGGTATTTTTTGAAATTCTATCAAGTTATGTTTTAAATAAGTCTTTGATGGTTCTATCTTTTAGTTTGTGTATAGCATGTTTTTAGTATAGAATTTTGATTAGTTTACAAAATTCATTTGGTTATTGTATTAATAGTTATCAAAAATTCATCTATAGGTTACGAATTTAGAATTGATATTGTCAATATCGATATTAGAGTCATTTCTCAAAAGTGTCAAATTTTGGGATTTATTGTTAAAATAAAAATAAAATAAAAAATGAGTTGAGAGTCAAAAGTCATCGAACCATTTTTTATAAAAGTCATTACTACTAAAAGGAGTCAAGTCAAAAAAATCATTTTTTAGGTTATCATCAAGATATGTTATCATATAGAGTAAAAAATTGTAAAATATAAAAATATTTATTCCATGGATATATTTTCACCTGTACGTGACGTCTAGATTGTGGTAGGAGTTTTTCCTCAAATCGAGCTTCATTGACACATGTGTTGAGTAAACGGTAACCTACTAGAGGTTGGAGGATACATAGAGAATGGAGGTCTTTCAGTGACTTCTCATCAGTCACCAATTCTTTGGTAACATATATAGCATGTTTGTTTTCCACTGTGAGGTAGTTACATTTATTTTTTAGCATGTGTGAAAAATAAGAATATTTGTACATGCTCACTTGTGAATGATATTCCCATGTAACCCCTTTTGTAAATTTACATTGAATAATGTTTATCTAAAAAAAATTGTAACAATCATGATGAAAGGTTAGTGGTAAGCTCATGAAAACCATTTTATAAGGTTAGTGTTGAACATGAGAAAACCATTTTATAAAGTTAGTGGTGAACTTGAGAAAAACATTTTGTAAGGTTAGTGGTGAACCTGAGAAAAACATTTTGTAAGGTTAGTGGTGAACCTAAGAAAACCATTTTGTAAGGTTATTGGTGAAGCTATGAAAACCATTTTGTAAGGTTATTGGTGAACATGGAAAACTAATTGTAGATGAGTGTGAAGGAAGAGATGTGTGATGGCACATGTAGGTAGAGAAGATCATGAGCACATGGAGGTAGAACACTACAATAAGAAAATGAAATATATTTTACCATGTAAAAACTATGGGGGGGGAATGTTAGGATTAGTTTTCACATTGTGTAAATTTGGATATTTACTGAGAGGTAAATAGTAATAGGTTAGTTAAATAGTAATTAGTCAATCAAAATATTGTTATATAAAAATATTATGATATTAGCTAGAATATTATATTTGTTGAGATATATTATTAATAAGTTATAACAATGTATATATATATATATGAGTGTGCTTAATTTGAGAGATTTTAGGTGAAAAAATAATGGAAAAATTATAGGAATCATAGTCCTATAAATATGTAATATTTTTGAATGATTAAAAATCTAAATTTCAAAAAGAATATTATTTGTGTGATTAATTTTTTTGTGTATTGCATATTTGTGTTGGGATCTTTGAATTCACAATAGGAGGTTTGTTGACCTTGTTTGTTTTAGATTCTAGGGTTTTAGGCTATGTTAGAAAAATGATTTTCCTTTTGAATTAAGGTTTGAGGATTAATAATAGGATGAATGGGTTAAATGGATTATCAAAACAAGATTCACATCGATTTGAAGGTTTGTGGTTCTCAATTTATTCAAATTTTTGTTAATATGGAGGGCTAATTAGCTAGTAGGTTTCTAAAGGGAGTATATTGTAGAGGATGATCTTGGTGATTAAAATTAGTGTGACTTTGGGGGAATATAAGAGTTATCGAGATATGAATTTTTAGGTCTTGAAGATGTGTCTACTAAAAATTATGGGTTCTATAAGTTCTAGGTAGGGCTATGAGGCTAAATAGGCTAGTTTGAAGAAGATTGATTTTTGCTCAATTTCTCCAAAAGATCAATGCATGTTTGTTTCAAGAATTTTTTTTAATTCAATTGAGAGAATTTTTACTATTTTTTGAGTGTCATGAAGTTTTTTTAGTGGTTGTTGTGGTAACTTGAGAGAAAATACTAGTAAGCATGTGTGGTGGTTCTTCATGGTGTGTGGAGATATAGAGATTATAAAAAGGTGAATTGGATCATAGATATTATGGGGATTCCCTATAAAATGTTTCTTGGTGAGTTGTATTAGATTCCAATGGTTTTCGTGTGTTCTTTCTTCATTGGTTACAGTTCTTGGTTGAAGAGAGTGTTGGCATGGAGCAAGAGGAAGTTATCAAGGAAATTAGAAGTAGGCTTAATGTAAGGGGGAGTTTGTCTCATATTTCTAAGGTGGTAATATCCTATTGGTGGTATTTTTAGGTCATCAAGATCATATTTTTCCCACTTTGTCATTGTGTCAAAGGGGGAGAAAGTTCCTATTGTGTGAGTGCTTGAAGATAGAGGTGAGTTGTATATTGCTATATATGATGGTTGTTGAGATCATTGAAAAAGGGGAAGATTGTTGGAGGGTTGTAAATTATGTTAGGATGATGTCATTCATGTGTCAATTTTAGTGGATAAAGTGCCTTGATAGTCTATGTAACAATGACAAAGTGTTCAATGTGCTTATCTTAGTGTGCTTGAAGTAAGCTTGGTTTATGTTTAGTTTTAAAATGGTTAGAGATGTTTAGGGATGATTTTGGTGATTTAAATATGTGAAATAGGTCCCTAAGATTTATTCTATGCTTTGAATTCTTGTGTGCATAAGTGGGATTCATCTAGTTGTCCATAGTTTTCATCTAGACACTTTGGGTTTAGTGGTAGAAAATTTGAGTAGGTAGTTTGTTGATGTCACCGGTACCATGTGTGAATGTGTCAGGGAGAGTTATTCATATGGTTTGAATCAAACTATTCCCTATTTATTATGTGATAAATATTAGGTCATGCACCTAAGTGTGTCATAATATATGAAAGTACAAAGTTGGGCTCCCAAGCATTTTGACAGTGTTTTCCCATACTTAGCCAAATTTACATGAGGCTTGAAAGAGTCAAGTAAATAGTTTGGTGATGGTATATCTCACACACGTGATCATTTTAGGATAAATTGATCATATGGTTTTGTTTAGTTTTGTGCCTAGTTCTTATGGGCCAAATTTTAGGTCATGCAATATATCATAACAAAATATATACATGTGAAAAGTTGGGCTCCAAAGCATATTAATACTATTTTCTATGTTCAAATAAAACCAAGTAAGAAGTTTGTTGATGCCATATATCACACATGTGAAGGTTTAAAGATAAGCTTGATATGTAGATGGAATCCCCTATGTGAGAGGATCTTATGTGCTAAAATTTAGATCATGTGAATGAGTGCAATGAAAGTTATGCAAGAGCAAATTTGGCATCACAGGTAAGTTTTAAGCATTGTTGGCTCTATGGTAGAAAAATATGAGTGAGAAAATTAATGGTGTTATATCTCACACATACAAAGTTTTTAGGGGTGGTTTGATATATGGTTGGATTATCTTATGTGAGGATATCATATGGTCCAAATTTGAGAGCTTTCAAGTGAACAAAGTAAAAGATATGAATATGCAAAGTTTACCTTACAAGCAGATAAGCAAGGTTCCCATAGTTAGTCATTTCTTCCCTATTTAAATTTCAAGTAACATTGACAGAGCCCATCACTCCAAGAAGTTATGAAGCAACAAGATGAGGACAACATGTTCAATGTTTTATTCTAAGTAGAGATAAATATTGATCTTCTTCCAAGGATCAATGGTATGTAGGTGATCATAAAGAAAGAGATTATTAAATTCAAGAGGTCAGATTGATAGTTGTTTAGCATTTCTAAATACTTAGCTATGTATAGAATATCGATGGTGCATATTGAGTCAACATTGCAAGGGTAAATAAATAAGGTCAAAGTGACTGAGGTTTAACATTTGAGTATTGATGCCTAAGCATTAAAGTTTAGAGAAGATAGAAGTTGTAAGATTGATCTAAATCTAAGATGACACAATATGTGAGCATGGTGTTTAAAGTTTAATTGTGACCATTTGCATTTGAATATTTGAATTTTTCAAAGGAAAAGACCGGTGTCTAGTTTTTATGCCATATCTTCTGATCTATGTAAAATTTTATCATGTTTTAAAAAGAAAATATGAAGAAGACTCCATGGAAAAAATAATAAACCTCACTTGAAGATTTGGGAGTGTGTAAAATCAAATATATTAAGGTTCAAAGTTGATTGTGTTTATGCTTATTCTGCAAGTGACTCAAGAAGAGTAATTGAGATTATGTAGATGTTGTTTTGATGTTTCATTATGAATTATATATTTGGGAGTGTTTTAGACTCCATGAGGATTTTATATGTTATTTTTTAAGGTTTAAAATTTTTTATGCATTATGAACAATGGTTTAGAAGATGATTGTGTTTTCATTCATAATGACTATGTGCATAGAAAGTTATTTGAGCAAATTGGGCTTAAGAATAAGGGTTATATGTTGGTTGTTGGAACTTAACGGGGACCTATAGATCATATGTAATGGTTCCATGATTTTTATAGTGGTTCTATGTTCTTTTTTTATTTGATGAAGTGCTGAAAGAGTGAGTGGGTTCACATGAGACCTATAAGGGCTACAAAGGCCTTATTAAAAGGTGTAGTTCCTTAAGGGTGACCCATAGATGTTATGGATGACCTATGAATACTATTTTTGAGTCATGTATTAATGTGAGAGATTAATTAAGGGTTAATTCATGTCTAAAAGGCCAACTAAGGTAAGGATTATCATTTTTGCTCTATAAATAATGAAACTAAATGTGTTGGTTTCTAGACTTGAGTGAGAGACTTGGGAGAGATTTGAGAGAGACTTGTGTGTGTGAATTTTGGAGTGAAGTAGGGTTATGTGCCATATAGATGAGTTGAATATAAAAATAGATTTATGAATATTTATATGACCTGAAAGTCATAATTCTATTGGCATTTGATTGTGTGGAAAGGTGAAGAGTGATAATCAGAGGTCCATCATCAGGTGTTGAAGACATCAGTGCAAAGGTGGATATGTTCATAGGTGTTATTGTGGCATCTAAACATCTAATGGGGTTGTAGCCTCCTTGCAAGGTAAAACTTTATAAATGTCTATTTATTGTGGTAGCTTAGCTATATAGGTGTGATATCTCCTTGTGGGATTGTAGTCTCACTAAAATAAGGGATCACAATTCCTTAATCAGTTGTAGCTAGTCTAAATTAGATCTTGTTATTATAGGATAGTAGTCCAATTATAGGTTCTAGTGGGTTTTATCCTACAAGAGGGTTTTCTACATATGTCTTGTGTTATATGATTGATTTTTCATTATCTTTCTTATTCATTACTATGAATGATGTGTATGCCTCATAAATGTTTATATGTATTGATTAAGAGTTTGAAAGGATTGCAATTAAAGTTGAAATATATGGGCTTACTAATTCACCCCCACCTCTCAGTGATTATACCTCTAAAAACTCTAAAACCAAATAATTTTGATATTTATTATTCATTATATAAGTCATCTAATCGTATGGTGTGATTTTGATGATCCCAATTAATCAAATCAATGTATTAAAGGGAAAGGGGGAATTTAGGAGAGGAAGTGATAATGATAACACCATTGGTATCAAATTGGTTTGTGTCAACAATCTCATAATATATACTATAATAATATTTTACATCACTTCCATGATCATATTTGTTAGACTCCAAAGTCATATCACTCTCAAGATCTAAGGGTTCACCCCATATAGTTTATATGCAATACCCAGAGTACCTTTGTGTTTGGCTGTTGATACTAATTCAATAATACCTTGATGATTTGGCCACAAATATTTCCATTTTTAATCTTGATGTTCCAATATTATATTAGTAATGGATTACTTGGCATTCTAATAATAAGTGAATTCATCATTTTACAACTAGGAATCCTTAGAATTACTAGGATAGTCTTGATCTGGTGAATTATTTTTGATAAATAGAAGAGGTCCCTTATGACAAGACTCAATTTTTTTGTGCCATACCATGTTACGCCTATCATGAGATTTAGTAGCCTTTGGTATAACATGATACCTAAGGGTTTTTTGTAATTTGGAAATGTGAAAGGCATCGTTGATGATATTGGTACAAATACCCTTATCTTCAATGGTTAAGGGGGAGGAAATTTTTGGAGGCATAATAGAAGAAGTGGATGCAAGGTTTCTTGCGTAAATGTATTTTTATTGGGGAGAATTATGGGATTTGGCCCTATCCTTTTTAGGTGCATGCTCAGTGTTAGGATAGTAATTAAATTGACTATATTTAGCTTCAAAATGTTTCCAATATTGGTATGATTATAATTCATTGAGAATAGTGACCTCCATTCTATAATGATGGATTTTTAGGCATTGGTGAAGTGTGGATGGAAATACATGTACTTTATAGATCAAATGGTGTCCAATAAGAAAATTTTAAGGTATATCAATGTTGATGACATAGAATAGGGTATCATGGGTGATGGGCCAATAATGATTGGTAAGGAATTATTTACCTGTGAGTCTCTCTATACATTACCATATGTTTTTATCCTAATGATGTTTGGTTGTAAATCCATTAAAGTATACCCCAAGTGTTTTATCAATTTGAATGAGTATATATCATGTCCCAAACCATTATCTATGACAACCTACTTAATATTATGGTAAGAAATGATGGTTTCAACATGAATATGATTGTTGTGGATGGGACTAAGGGATGACATGTCACTTTGATAAAATGTAAGATATTTACATTTGGATAGATGATCCATAAGTGATTGGAATGTGGTAGGCTCAATGTTATCCAATACTTTGGATTTTTGAACAAGATCATACAATATAATCTTGTGAACTTATAATTCACATAAGATATATAACATAAAAAATTGCATAGAAGTCTTTTTAAATTTTTCATTAAGAACATACCAATTCTCAACTAATTGAAGAGACAATTTGGCTTCATAAGGAAACTATTTTTGTGCAAGATTACTATTGGAAGAAGGTGAAGAACCTTGAAGTGTAACCTTCAGCTAACTAATTATAACAAGACAATTTTGATGTGGTGAGCATTTACATGAATTAAAATAATATGATGTAGGAATGGGAATAATGACCCATAGTCATCATGATACACTAATTTTATTTTTAGTTAGAGAAGGAATACTAGGGCATGAAAGAGGAGGTCTTAAAATAGAAGTGATACTTTTGGGTATGCTAAAATCTTGATAGGGGTTGATTTTGATGGTAGTTACATGATTATTATTAATATGACCTACAACATTATTGTAGTTATACATGGAATCATGGTAGATAATTTAGTTGGGTTCAAAATATTGACCTTGATTATGATTTCATTGATTTTGTTTGTGCCCTTGTTGATGTTGATTGCTTGATTAATTTTGATTTTTATATTTATGCTTCAAAAATGGGTCTTTATAAACCCCTATTTTTATTGGACATATAAGTAACATTGTCGAATTCATTGCCACCATGTTATATAAAATCTTGGATGAATTTAATTAATTTTATGCATCTATGAATTTTGTGCCCTTTGACACAATAGAAAGCAGAATCATCATTATCCTTATACCATTGAGGATTGGGTTAGTCTTCTAAAAAATGATTCAAATTTGGCCAAACAACCATGTTAGTTAAAATTATCTTCTAAAATAGAACCTCAATAGGCTCACCAAGATCACTAAAGAATCTATTTTGATATTAATTCCTTCGAGGAGGTGGTCTTTGTAATGTAATGGTTGGAGTAGATAGAGTATTTTGGATAGGTGGTGGTTGTAACATACACATAAGTCTTGATTCTATTACTCCATTTCCTATGAAATTACTATTTTTATAAAGGGCTTTAGGATTCTAATATGTACTTTCATGTGTTTGTGATGGGTTTGAGCATACACCTAGTTTTAAAAATATATATTAGTTATGCCTTAGACTATATTTCAATAAACACTCCTTTATCTATAATCACCTAAATTTTTTTAGCACAATGGATTATTGAGTTATTATTGACCTTTTAATTCAAATTTAAAGTTAAAATATTTTCTAGATGTTTATCTGAAAGATTATGTGTAAACTGGATAGCCAAGATTCTCCATCATTGTAGGTAACTAGGAAAGCTTTCCCCACCATGATATTTTGAACTACATAAGTAAAATATGGTCAAATAATATGCTATGTTATAATAAAAAATTTATACAAAACTTTATGATAAGTTATCAAAAGTGATGATGGATCCTTTTGGAAAGTGTAGAAACCACTCTAAATCTTGTCCACCCAAATTACATGTAAATAAGTGAAGTATAAACATGTTACTAAATGTTACTTCCTGAAAGGACATGAAGAACTATTTGAAGTTCTATTTAAGATCAAATTTTACCTTTTATTTATCAAAACTAGGTGCCTCAAAATGATATGGGAAAAGTATTTGGAGAATGCTCATTTCAATTAGATATGGACATATTTCAATAAAATTGTACTTTTTACCCTGATTTATTACTTAGAGTTTGATAATAATGTCATTTATCTCTTGAAATTCTTGGAGAGTGGGTGCATTTTAGGATGATGGAATGGTATTTATCTAAATTATTAGAGGGTTTTGGATTGATTTAGATAGATTTCTAGAAAATAATTTGGGATGGGCACCATTTAGGCTAAGTTATTGGGTTTCTTTACCCTGTAACCAAGATTATATTGTTGATAGGGTAATTGTTGTTGTTGACTAGTATTAAAAGGTTGATTGACAACACATTTTT
>JARHVA010002538.1:1120000-1162500 GCA_037957365.1 Torreya grandis | reverse complement strand
TATAAACCTCTAGATATATTAATTTAACTCTATACCATTGTATTTATCTCAAAAATTTAATAACCAACATAGTTTTATCACATTTATGACTTTCTAGACTGCATATACAAAATTCTAAGCCTTTTGATAGGGTTTAACAGGGTATGCAATATTACAACTAGATTTTATCTGTCCTCACTCTTCCAATAAAAATACCACCACTTTAAATATCTCTATTACACTCACTAATTACTCTCTTATGAATTTCAATACATTTTATATGTTAAAAACAAACACATGCAAGTTTTTCAATACCCTAAGGTTTCAAATTAAAACACAGGATGAGAGTAATTTAATTTGTCTCATTTGAATTTAAACACATAAAAAAACTTCTTAACACCTCTAAAGGTTCTTCCCATACATAATACAACTCCTCCAAGTTATTTTGAGTCATAAATATAATCACAAATAATATAAACATACTCTTTCTCTCTTGACTATTATAGTCTACTTCAAATGCATAGACTATAAGGTCTCTAAAATTCTATCACTCCCCTCCAATGACAATAAAAATATTGAATGTATTTAATAAACCTTTATAACTTACTCTTATAACATTTTCTCTTAAAATAAACCTTCAACATTAATAAATTCTTCACTACTTCTGATTGTTCACTATTTTTTCTTTAATGCAGTCCTACGCCAAACATGTAGGTTCCTTTCTAATGGCCTAAATGGTATATCAAGTCATAATTCACTAAAGAAACAATTAAATCATAATTAAAAATAGATTATCCATAAAAACATATCAATATTTATTGAGTTTTGATGAATATAATACAACATGTCGTATATTACATACCCCACAGGTAGACTTGAGCATCTACCCCTTTTTTATTGTAATTAGTCAAAATATTTTAAATATCATCATAAGAATATGAATAAATATAAATACATATATAAAAAACATACCTTAAATATTAATTTCTATTTATAACTCTTCTCAAACTTTTATTTAATTTATATATACACATATACAGAGGCTTAAAGGCTGTACTTTCTATTACTTTAGACCTTTCTCTACCAAATCCTCGTCTTTCTCATTTGTACAGAAGTGGATTTATTAATAATTTATTTCCAATGGTTTTAAGTATATATTTTTCCAAAAATAATTATTATATAAGAATAATACTCAAAATTATCTCAACTTATCATCCCAAACCTAGCATATTGTAAGTTTTCTCTCTCTCTCCAACATAAGTATTTTTATTTTATAGGGTTGTTGAAGTGTCCCATCATTTACATGGTGTAAAATAACTTTTTTTACATTATTATGAATCTTTTAGGAGGTAATTAGTTCCTTACACAAATTTCATACCATTACAACTTATCCATAAGGCTATTTTACTTCAAACTATAATTCAAATATTTGAATATTGGGTTTTCAAGGAAAAACCTCTAAAAATAATTAGTAATGTTCTCATGACATTATAATGACATCGATGCCCTCACATTATTAAAAAAATATCTCCTTCACTTCCTAAGACCTATTAATGACTCCTCATATAATATTTTTCCTTCAAAATCAAGGCTTACTAACTTATATGCACTTTCATTTATAAATTATACAATGATGAGTTGATGCTCATACATCAACATGCATAGATAAATCATGTGGTTTAGCAAATATATCATACTATTTATTATGTCAATCCAAATATTCTTGTAGAAACCAAAATTGTGTCTACTCCTTAGTCGACTCTCCCCCTTGGTCCCCTTGGTCCACTTCTAAACATTCCTAACACACACACATATTAATTTAAAATAAAATACCTATTTTAAGTTAATAACACCTCACCCACGACACACCACCCTTGACACCTCACCCTTGGATACCCTCATTTATCACCCTATGACTAATCATTCCAACTCTCTCACTAATCCTCATACCTATTAAACCTGCCTTCGGCCATTTAACCATGACCACTGAACTTGGCAGATGGAGGAATGGGAAAAAGGCTAAAAATAGCCTTTTTACCCATCCTCCAGCTGCCGACATCGGTCAACCATCAACCGACGCCGGTGGAATCACCGACATCGGTTACTTAAAACCAACTTGCAAGCCAAACAAAAAATGAATCACAGAGCCGAATGTGAATTATCTTGCACCCAGAAGTTGACCTCTCTCTCTCTCTCTCCTAGATGCACACCAAGTATCACAGGCTATAGGAACTCTGCATCAGTCACTCCACCCCTGATTGAAATATTGTAAGAAGTCTTTTACATCAGCCACATCAGCAACAGGTCTTCTACACTTTTGGTTCTCTATCAAAGAGCTAAGTATACCTCTTTTATTTCATTTCATTATTTAGAATGTATTAGTAATTGGCTCTCTAGTTACTACTTCTAAGCAATATTATCAACTAGACCCAGCTATCAACTAGACTAGACCTGACTTTCTTCCCAGAGAGGTTGAAAAGCCTTCTTCATACTCTTACCACTTTTTTGACAACTTGTCTCCCTAACTTGTCCTTCCTAAGACTCTATCCACTGTCTTACCATCCTACACAAACTTAGACTCCTTTCAGACCCCTCTATCGACCAGAGACCTATCCAAAACTCATCTAAGGCCATTGCCTTGGTAGACATTAACCATTGCCCTCACTAACATCACCACATAATCGATGCTAGCACACTGACCAACCAATGACGGCAGACTAATCGGCGTTGGCAATATTGACCAATCAATGATGGCAGACTAACTGGCATCGGTGACTGTGACAGACATACATCAGAATACAGGTATGCATTATCTCTATTTCTTTTGTTTAATCTTTTCACCATTTCTCTTTCTACCAATACTCTTTTATCAAAAGTGGATTGTCATCCCTCAAGGAAGTCTTTTCACCTCTGGGACTGAGCTTTGCTTGGCAGTCCACCATACATCTATCTAACATCTTCTTTATTTTAGTTTTCTTCTTATCTAACAGGTGTCGTCCTCCACAGCCAAAGAGGAGCTCCTTCAATCATCTGAATATGGTGTGCAAACTTCATCTGGGTATCATCTAACCCCTGACCATTTAATCTTAGTTTCTTATTCCTTTTGAATGTGAAAAGTGAAAAATAGTTAGAAATAATTCTTAAGAGACAAAAAATAGTAAATATAAAATAGATGATTTTATTTATTATCAAGGTAATATTGTTGATTTTTAGGATGATATCATAATTTTGTAGTATGTTCCCACCTATAGTAAAAATGATAGAAAAACTAATAATTTTACCTTAGCATTCCTAACATTATTTAGGATTGTCTCATCGATTTACAAGTTGATATTATCAATTTTCATTTTATTGTCATCATTAGGGTTTTTTGACCTCATTATCTAATAGTTTATATAAATCATATCTTTCCTTATGATATATAGTGTAATCTCACTAAATGTAGAGTATTCTCATTAATTAATTGAGTGTTATTGATGTTTTTCTCAAAACACACAAAATCAAAAAATAGAAAAAATGTAATATTACTATTACACATGATGATACTATCAATTTTGACTAGTGATCTCATTAAGATCTAGAGTGTTCTTGTCAATATGTAAAAAATGAAAAAATGGAAAAAATAGTAGAAAAAAATTAAAATATGGCCAAAATGATCTTTTTTTACAATAATATAAGGTGATGGAATGTTCTCAAGAGGATTCTTGGGTGCATTATCTTATCAAGCATGCCAAATGTAGATCATAAGTACAAAAGAGGTTAGTTCTTCATTTTTTACTCAAAGAATAATAATTTGACAAACATGAAATCTCAATGATGATCGATCAGATTGGGAAAGGTCTATGTCAATGTAAACAAATAAAAAGACATAAATTAAAAATCTATACCTTTCTCATGGATTTATTCTCCAAGATGGATTGTAAGAATATTTGTGTTTGGATTACAGAGGTAGGATTATTTATCAATGTCTTTTTTATTTTGATAGAATATCCCCTTATCTTTGATTGGTTTGATATATCAATCTGAATAATGTTGGATCTTTTTTATTGATTTTTACATAGTAAGTTTACACTAAAAATCTTGTTGAAGGCTTAAAGTAAACATTATATTTATAGTTTTTTTGATTGAATCTAACTATTAGATCAAGATTAAGATGAGGGGATGGAATTTAGTACAATTTAGCTAATATGCCATTAATATTAGGGGCTTGAGTTTGTATTTATCAATAATGGCTTTTATTTATAAATTTATGGTTAATATTTTCTTGTATTTATGTTAATGCTTGAAAATTTTTAGTGTGATGTCATGATGATGTTATAATTCAAATATTTGATGAATATTTAAATATTATATAATTATAAATTTATCTAATTTCTATATATGTTATGCTTAGCCATTTGATTTGATTTGATAGGCTATATAATCTAGACTAGCCTCTATTTGATTTATGAAATATTGAAGTTTGAATATTTGATCTAGTTAATTGAACCAAAACATCAATAACATAAAAATAGTTTTTCTCACATTGAATTAAATGAAGTTGATAATTGGTTATGATTTATTTAACCAATAAGGGATGCCCCAATATGTTTCAAAATATGCATATCAAGTGTGTGATAAAACTTTGATGTTTTAGTGATTTTTTACTTGATTTACACATTATTGTAGAAAGTCCTTATGGTTTCAAATTCAACATGAAAGTGATGAAAATTAGGTGTCTACAATGAGCAAAAAAAATAAAAAATGAACTAAAAAAAACATAATACACCAATTAAAAAAAAGATAAATTACTACTAATTACTATTAATTAGTAATTTATAGAGATCAATGGATTTGAATAGATTTCCTTTATAGGGGTGAGAACTAGAAGGAGCTGCGATGGTCAACGGGCATGGGATTGGTGATGGAGTGAGGGATGCAGAGGGGGAAGCCAGGAGTTTTTCTCCCCTAGGACTTCCAAGAACTGATCAAAAGGGGGACAGACTGATTACCTAGGATAGGGACATTTTTTATGTCAGTGATCGAGCTAAGGTCAACAAGGTTAGTGGATGTTTGCCATGCAGCCAGGAGAGACCGGTGCTGGTCATCTCACTTGAGGCAGTGAAGGAGGACATCAAGCACCTAACCTCACAAGCTTTGATTTGTAAGTTCCTTGGCATACAAATATCCATGGCAGCCTTAGAAGCCTGGATTCACCAGACATGGCAGGTAGAGGGTGATTTTGACATTACTCAGGCTGGCAATAGTTACTTCATGGTGAATTTCACATCTGTAATGGACAAGAATCAGATCTTTGAGGGAGGTCCCTATTTCTATTACCGCATCAGACTATTTATTAAACCATGGCATGTAGGGTTTAACTCTGTGGAGGACCTCCCATCTCATGTTCCTATATGGTTTCATCTTTCGAGGCTACCTCTAGAATTCTGGTCAGAAGATATTCTTCACCAAATTATCTCTATGATCAAGACACCAGCTGTAATGTCACACCAATCATTAGATAAAAAGGTAATTACCTATGCCTGTATCTATGTGGATATTGATTTAGATAACCCCTTGCCAGATTCTATGGAGATATGCCTGGGCGCTTTGTCATGGGTCCAACAGCTGGACTACAAAGTCATTCCCTTTTGATGTTAAATTTGTCATGTGTATGGACACCTGCATTGCCAATGCCCTCTAGTTGTCAAAGATGCTGATGACTTGGGTAGTTCCTCTGGACCACTACTGACTAATGTAGATGTAGGTAATGGGCATTCCGGTGCTAGGGGTAATGGCAGTGGGAAACCAACAGGAGTAGCTAAAGGAAAGGCACACCTGAGTACCTCCAATTCAGATCAAAAACCCTCAAGCTTAAATGGTCTAGATCGGGATGGGTTCATCTCAGTCTGTCACAAGGCTAGGGGATGGGGACAAAAGTAGCCTCTTCTAGACTATCAGGTAGACTAAGGGTTCAATCATTTTGAGGCTTTTGATAGCATGCTCATAGAGGAAGGCTATCTGATAGTTGAGCAGGAAGCACAGGCTGAGCTTATGGAGAGAAACTCTACCCCTATGGGCACTCAGGACTTAGATGATTAGCAAACCTTAGAGATACCTCACAACCTGGAGGACGGAACCCTCTTAGTGCCTCCCATCTCTCAAGTCAAGGAAGGACATTGGGCAGATTTGGTAAAGAGTACAGGAGATTCCAGCAAAGAAAAAGTTCCTCTTTTTGCTTTAGGACTAATGCAAAGACCATTCAAGAAAGTCTCCTTTACCATCCCATCCAAAGCTGGGCACAAGAAGGACCAAGATAAAATTAAACTCATAGGTAACTTGTTGGTAGAGTCAGGGGTTATTAAGCCCCTGGATGAACACTTTACTCATTCTACCCAATGATTTTTCTCTCATGGAATGTACGGGGACTGAATAACACCCCCAGACAAAAAGCTATCTATAAATTACTATTGGATCATTCTCCTAATATTCTGTGCATCCAAGAGACCAAACTCTCAGTGGATTCTATGCTGGCCTGCACCCCTAACACCTAGCTCTGTGGACAATGTCAGTGCATGGGCACCCTAGGAAAGTTTGGTGGGCTGGCTGTGTGGTGGGATCCCTAGAAAATTACACCTTTTCATTGGATTTATAGCATCTCAACCCTATCAATGATTACCTCATCTCATGAGATGGGTGAGAGGATTCTTGTGACCAATGTGTATGCTCCTGTTGACTTTTCTGGACAACTCAAGCTTTGGGATCATATCTGGTACATTAGAGGCTACCATCCTTTCCTTAGATTATGGCTGGAGATTTCAATGCTATCCTTAGTGTGAAGGAGAAGAGGGGAGGGATGGGCCAATTGGGCCCTTCTTCTGAGCTCCTCCAGCAAAATATCACCTTTTTACATCTTTCAGACATGGAACCCCTGAATGGACTCTTCACCTAGAACAATAGAAGGATCGAGGAGGATGCAATTTTGGAATGCTTGGACAGGTTACTATCTCATGCTTATGGCTCTCTAGATCCTTCCATCTCTCGTCCAAAATTCTTGATTAGAGAGGCTCTGATCACTAGCCTATCAAGCTATCTACCAATTACATTACAGCCCCTGAGAAGCCACCATTCAAGTTTCAGCTAATGTGGCTTCGAGAGCCTACCTTCAGGCTTTAATGGTGAACTGGTGGAGACAAGGAGGCCCAACCTATGGAATAACCATGTTTGCCTTCTCTAAAAAATTGTAGTATGTCAAAAGGAAGCTTAAATTTTGGAACAAAGACTATTTTGGCAATCTCCACACCATGAAGAGGAAGGCGCAAGATAGGCTAGATGATGTTACCAAGCAGATTCGGGACCAAGGATTCTCAAAAGCCCTTAGTGCAGAGGAATCCAAGGCCCAAACTAACCTTGCTGAGTGGGAACTACGTGAGGAAATCTTCTAGAAATAGAAGGTGTGAATTGAGTGGCTCTAGGCAGGTGACAAGAATATTGCTTTCTTCTATAACTCAGTACAGGCTCACCATAATGGGAACTTCATTTCTTCCCTTGCTATAGTGGATGGCATAATTTTGAACTCCTCTCAAGCTATTTCCAAGGAGGCTACTCACTTTTATTCTGCTTTATTTTCAAATGATTATCACTCAGATGGAGCAATAGAGAATATAGTTTTTTCTTGTATCCCCATGGTTGTGTCCCCAGACCAGAATGAGTTTCTTATGTAGCTGGTTGGCATGACCGAGTTGGATGGTGTGGTTTTTAGCTTAAGGAGAGGCAAAGTGCCTGGCCCTAATGGCTTCCTTGTTGAATTCTACTAAGACTTTTAGAGTATTATTAAGCAGGATCTCTTAGAGGTGATGCAGGAATCGTATGCTAGCAAGGAAATGCTTAGGGCATTAAATACCACCTTTTTAGTCCTTATTCCAAAGAAAGAATAGGTGAACTAGCTGGATTAGTTCAGGCCCATCGCCCTCTATAATGTGGTCTACAAAATCATCACTAAGCTTCTTGCAGAGAGGCTCAAGGCTCGTTTTCCCATAGTGATTTCGGAGGAACAAGGGGATTTTTTGGAGGGTAAACAAATTTTGGATGAAGTGGTCATTGCATCTGAGGTTGTCCACTCCATGAGTATTTCCTAAGAATAGGCCATGGTCATTAAGTTGGATATGGCTAAGGCATATGATAGAGTTAATTGGAGTTTCCTGCATAAGGTTCTATTGGCCTTTGGTTTTAGCTAGGAGTGGGTGAGATGGGTCCTAAGTTGTGTTACTACCCCCTCTTACTCAGCCCTCATCAATGGTAAACCCTCATATCTCTTTGGTGCCTCACGTGGCCTACACCAAGGCGAACTGATCTCGCCATACTTGTTTATCATCATGGCTGAGGGACTTGGACAACTTATCAAGTCTCAGGTTTCTCAGAATTTGCTTCAGGGGTGGAAATGGGGGGCTGACCTACCTCACTTGTCCCACCTCCAATTCATTGATGACATAGCTCTTATGGGGAGAGCCAGAAGTAGTGAGGTAGAGGCATTTTGACTCACTCTTGATACATATACAGTGGCTTCAGGTTAAAAAATTAATGATGACAAATCTTCTATTTATTTATTCAATACCCCCGTGCTGATTCAGAGGAGGATTGTTGCTATCCTCAGATTCTAGCCACAACTACTCCCTCTAACCTACTTGGGAGTTCCCATTGTGGTGGGAAGGCAGCCTAGGAGGTTCTAGAAAAATATTCTTGATAAACTCTAGAAAAGAATTAACCATTGGATGCATAGGTGGCTCTCTACAGTGGGCAGGGTAATTCTTTTGTAGGCCATGATTCAGGCTCTTCCTATTTATAAGAGTATGGTATAGGCAGCTCTAGTGTATTTCCTCAAGGAATTTGATGCCCTATCCCATCAATTCCTATGGAGCGATAACTTGTAAAATGCCAAGTGGAGCCTCATTAACTAGAATATTGTATGTCGCCCAAAGAAGGATGGAGGTCTTGGGCTACGCTCTGCTATCTTTTCTAGTTAGGCTCTCATTGCCAAACTTTATTGGCACTGGTGTTTTAGCCCCTCTTACTTATGGGCCCAGATCCTACATTTCAAGTACTTCCTAGGTGCCGACCTAGCCATTATTCCCAGACTGCCAGTGGAGGGGAGAGGGTCTATGATTGGGCACGCCCTCAAGTGTGGTGCTCAGCTAGTTAAGGGCAACCTCTACTAGATTTGTAATAGGGGCACTGATGCTCTCTTCTGGAGCAACTCCTAGGATGGATTTTCTCCACTCTTATCATCCCACCCACACTTGCAGCCTTTGAGTCATGCTTTCCTTGTAGTAGGGTGGGATTTTGTGGATCATTACAAGGAGGCTTTTGACTTGGGTTTGGCTGTGGGCTTTTGGTGGAAGAATTCCTTAGATTTCCCTCTAAGAGGCACAGTGGAGGAGTGGGAGGAGCTGGCTCATATTTTGGATTTGAGAAGATGCAGCTCTATGTAGGAGTGTGATGTCTTAGCCTAGGGAGGTGCTCCTTCAGGGAAGTACTTGGTGTCCTTGGGATACCTAACATTGACGATACAATCTTTTGGGGTTATAGAGATTTCTTGGCCTAAGAAAGTGTGGAATCAGCTGTAGTGGACCAAGTGCAATTTTTTTCTCTAGGTTTTATCCCACAACAGGGTCCTTACTTGGGACAATTTGTGCAAAAGGGGATTCTAGGGTCCATCCATGTGCAGCTTATATAGCGATAGCAAAGAGTCAGTCTCTCATCTTTTCTTTCACTACCCCTTTGCCAAACAGCTCTGGCATCTTTAGTGGTAGGCATCAGGATGTACCTATTGGCACACGACCTCCCCTATTGACTTTTGGTCTTACATAGGCCCATCTCCCTCCAAGGTTGCGCACCTCCAGATGACCTGGGCCATCGGCCCCTCATTTATCTTGTGGAACATTTGGCTTGAGAGGAATAAAAGAATCTTCTTGAATAAGCACGAGGAGCTCTGGATATTATGGAGGCAAATTATTATGTCTCTTCAGGAGACTATTCACACCAAATGTGACTGGGATGGCGGCTTGAGTCCTGCAGACAATGCCATTAGCTCTCGCGTCTCCTTGGAGAAGCCGGGCAACACCTTTGCAGCCCCTCCCACATCTTTAGTGAATGGGGTTGGTCAGTGGGCATAGCCTATTAGGTGCATGGGATAGTGGACTCCCCCTCTGCTTGGAGTCCTAAAAATTAATATAGATGGATCCTCATGTGGAAACCCAGGCATGGCTAGCACGGGAGGACTGGGAAGGGATAGTGATAGTAATATTCAGTTATGCTTTTCCATCTATAAGGGCATTCACACAAATAACCTTATGGATGCTATGGTGATCCTGGATGCATTTCAACAATCCTATCAACATGGCTGGAATAGAATCATTTGTGAATCAGACTCCCAGGTAGTTGTCAACTTATTAAATAATAGGAACTCTAGTGCTACAGACTGGCATCTCTCTACAATTGTTCATCAGATACTTCAACTACGCTCTTCATTGGAAGAGGTGACCTTTAGTCATATTCCCCATGAATGGAACAGGGTCACAGATAGCTTAGCTAAATGGGCTTCGAAACATAGCCCAGATTGGAACATTCTTGACCAATCTATGCTTCCTGTGGATCTTTCTCAAAAATTGGTCCAACTTGTGGACCTGGATAAAGCTATGTAACTTGCTTTTATTTTGTCTTGTTTTTTCAATTACAATATACAATATACAAAGTATTATTAATTATTTAGGAAAAGTAAAAATATGGTCATTGCTTTTGACTGTATTCTTATTTTGTCAAGGAAAGATTAATAATTAACCATTTTAATATAAATCGTCTATAAATCAAATGATCAATGTGGATAATTCTGACTATACCAAGTAGTAAACTTCACCATCAAAGAATGTGTTGTTTGGTCTTCCTGTAAGTAACACTATCTCAAATATTTATCATAGAAGATATAACATAATATGAAATTAGAAATAAAGATATTTTTTACCTATATATGTTACTACTCTTTAAATGACACTATTTAAATTATTTTAAAGCCTTCACTTTAGACTAACTTTTTAGTTAACTACAAATAAACTTAATTTGCTTTATTAAAAGTTAATACTTTACTTAAGATTTAAATAATAGTTGCATAGTGAACCTATCTATGAATCAAAATATAAAATGTATTAATAGGCTAACAAAATTCTAACATGTGGGGTCCACTTACTTTATGACTTGATTTAATAATTAATACAAGCCATAAAGCTAATTAATTAATCTTGATTGAAAAAAATTAAGTAAATTAAACCATAATTTTCATAAAAAAATAATAATATATCAATCAGTCCTGCAAGAATGACAAAATAAAGTTAGTTTTTCATTACCAATTAGAAATATTAATCTATTTTCTAAATTGAAAACACTTAGCAAATAAGTCAAACAGATTGATTGATCACCTAATCCTAGAATAAAAAAAATACTTCATGTATATAATAAACTATAGTAAAAACATAATGAACTTTCCATAATCATATATTATTTTCAAATCAAAATGTTGATTAAAACAAAAATATTATATGCTGAAAAAAAATCTTGGTCAAATGAAAGTGAACAAACAGGTCTAAAAATATCAAGTATCAAGATGAAATTCAAACAACTCCTCCTCATTAAAAACTTAGTCAATAAGATTTTATCCCTATTTATTTTGATATTAATTTCATTCAATTATTTTCATAGGTACATTAATCCTATTAATGCCACTAGATTCTTCATCAACCTCCAATTTAATGTTTTTTTTATAAAATGTGTTACAATAGGTAGAAATGAATAGATAATAGAGCATTTACAACTAGAAGATGTGCTATTATTTGGTAAAATATAAACAAGGGACTGAGTGGTTTTATGATGAGGTATTTAAACATGTTTAGGTGTAATATCATTAGGTGCAGGAGTCTCATCATAGGAAGTATACATTGGAGGGGAGGAAATAGTTGGTGAACCTGACCTGATTGGATGAGATTGATAATTACATATTTTCGATCCCCTCCAAGATTTATTTCCATGAGTATATAAATAATCACAAGGTATTAGGCTCAAAACAATCTAATAACTAGGTTCATTAGCATAAAAGTGTATGGATTCATAAGTACCATGGTTATAATTTTAGGTAAATGCACTACCAAATATTTTTGCTTGATACCACTACCTAAATTGTTTTTTATGACAAAACTATGATATCATTGGCTCAAACCCAACATTTTTACCATTTAAATAAATAAAAAATAAAATAAGACAATTTTTCTTAAATGATTTCAATAAAAAATATTGTCTTCCTAGATGATTTAACTTTTTTGGGAATATTGGTGTCTGATTTATTATTTTTAGGAAATTATATGTTTCATACCTAAATAACATATGGGTATGAGTAGATAAAATTGGTAAATAATATAATATAGTTAGGCTATTTATTTGTGAAATTTGACTATAGTTAGGGATTTTCTAAAAATAGTATTGAGAGAAAATCAAACTTATCTGATTTTGTGTTGTTCTGACTAAGACAGGGTCTAGAAATTTGTGTACAACCTTGGGAAACTATCACAAATAGGAATCTGGACTTCATTTCTTGATTGGATATGATCGTAAAAAACAAGACACCCTAATTTTTGGTTTTATAGTCTTGGTCTTGCCGCTATTGTCTAAATTGCTCACAAAGATCTAATTTTTTTGGGTTTTGTTCATAGTGTTTATGTGAGCCTATGTACCTAATTTTAGATCCTTATTGTCAATACAATTCCATGCAGATATGATTCTTTATTTTATTTTGTCTTATATGTAATTAAATATAAATTTGTAAAATAGGGGAAAGAGGTTAGTGTGTAAAGGATATGGTAGATTCACTTCACACCCTATGTGTGGGCACACTACCTACATACCAATACTCCGAGGAGGGATCAAACTATATGTAGTTCTCCCATTGAAGTGATTGGTGTAATAGTGTGATTAAAATGCAATTAAATATGAAATTTTGTGTACTTGGAATGACTAAGGACTAGTATAAAAGTTTGAATAAGTTTGAAATACTATTGGATGGTTGTATACAGAGAATAGGGAAGAGTGTTTGAGTAGTCTTTCTTGTATTGTTGATTCTCTATTTAAAATGAGTGCCAACCATTCTAAATGGACTTTGAATGAAAATTTATATGGATTTATTGATCATGGGTTAAATGAATTTATATTAGTCCAACATGAATTAGGATAAGGATTCAAACAAATATGACCATTAGAAGCTAAAATGCACTTGGACAATAGTTTTAGAAATAAGACACCCTAAGTTTCAGTATTGTAGTCCAAGTTTGGGAACTATTGTCCTGAGGGTAGGAAACTTAGGTGGGTGTATTTTTCATGGAAAAATTAGTTTAGGTCTGCAAGGGTTTAGTCTAGGAGGCTATAGATGACTAAGAATTAGTTAAAACATGCCTATTGGGGTCATTAGAGAAATCAAGATGGGCCTATGGATTGGGTGTTATTAGCCACACTCAAGTTACTAAATTTAAAATTTTATGTGACTAAATTCCCCCCCCCACTTTATTCTAGTGATGAAACAAAGAAAAATATTAGGATAAATAAAAAATAGAAAGCATACCTAAACTTACTGTTAAAGCTGAAGCTCATGAAGCTGTGAGATGCTAGATGTGCATAGAGAGAATGGTGTGAAGTGTGAATCTAAAATGAAAAGCATAGAGTATATAATCCCTTAATAGATATTATATATCTAAAATAATAACATACAAAATATAGGTAAGAGAGAAAGGAATAAATACACCTCATCAGGTACATGAGCCAATAGAAAACCTATTGTGATGTTGGATTGTGTTGTACCAAAAGTAATATCATGAATCCAAATAAGTTCTCAATTCCATAGAAGTGGCTCAAGAATGAAAAGGTATGACCTTTAGCTCCTACTAATTAAATCTAATGAATCATGTGTTTATCAATTGATGTTTGGATTATGTGTCCAATCCCTCTGAATAGGTGGCTCAAGAATATAAAGGCTAGCTAGTCCTTGGGATCCATCATTACCCCATGAAGTGAAGCTATGAAATAATATCAGTATGGAATAAATATTATATGAGATGGCTCCTAAATCCCATGAATGTACTATGATCTAATAATATTAGCATGGATATCCAAATGTATGCTAGAAACTAGGCCACTCTTGGCCATTTTGAAAGATGGAGATTAGGCTTATATGAAATCCACTCTAAAACTAGTGCAGTAGGCTTATGTGGAAGCCAAATTGAGAACTTAGGTACTTAAGAAGTTAAGATTGTATGAAAACCAAACTTGAAAAAGGATGCTAACCACCTGTAGATGGAGTAAGGCACACAACTACTGAGAAATGATTGGAAAATAAATTGAACTTGGAATAAGGGGAGGATAAATATTCCATGCACATTTCCCCCAATCACTGGTGTCTAGAACATGGATTCTAATCTGGAAGTTATATCAACTATCTAATCTAAAATTTGAAGTGAGATCCATCATGTCATGCATGATGCTCCCTATATCTAGATTCTCTAAGAAAAAATGTATTGAAACATGCTAAATCTAGATTTTATTAAGATAATAAACCTATGACTATACTCATTTTTCTATTTATTTTTATAAAAAAGGATTATTCTACTATCTAGATAGGAACACTTAAAACTAGACACCCTATTCACTGGTGCTATAGTCCAACTTTAACGTTATTATCCATGGCCAAATTTGGTAATTATTCTAGATTCTCTGCTATCTACCTAGTCTATTTTGCTTGGTCTAATGTCTAGATTTTGTTCTACATGGTATGATATGTATATTCTATTCTAAGTGTTTTGAAAACTACTTTTTTGACCATTAAGAGCTTCTAATCTCTGTGACAAATCCATTGTTTATTACCCCCTCTTTTGAGGGTAGGAATGAAGAGATTATAATGAATACCCTCAAAATAAAGATCCCTAAAAGTATGTTAAGATAGAAATATACATGATATAGAAATCATAATCAATAAGATATCTGAATATATAGCATGGTTTGTATTGAGAGATTATTACATCAACAGGGGTATGCCTAGATAGATATAACAATTTAATAACATGTGTAATGTACTAAACTAAAATTTAAAGTGTTATTTATTAGTTATTAGTTTTTATCAAGGAGGGATGGAGCATGATGTCCATCATGACATCCAAGAAAGCAAGGAAATACATGATATGGATCATGGAATTAAAAATAGAAAAAGTAATTAGGCAATAAGCATACAAAGAAAAAAGCATAAAATAGTGGCCAAGGGGCCAAGAAATCAAGGGACATGGGCACATGTCACTCAAATTATAAATCAAACATACAAGGCATGTTCAAATTCCACATACAATTAAAACAAACAAAGTTTGCACAAGGGCCACAAACACATAGAAGAGTACAAACATAAGACACTAGAAAATGTCCTAAGGCACACACACGAATAGAAGCAAAAGACATCAAAAAATGTTATAAAACACATCCAAGGCATGGACTAAGAACTAATAAAATATAAAATAATCAAGCTATGCTAAGCAAGAAAGGAAAAATTGTATATATTGGAAAAATAGAATCACATCTAACTAATCAAATCAAGAGTGAAATTATGAAAGACATGTTAGTACAAGACTGAGTATATGTTATGAATTACATAAGTACAAGATAATATTAAAATGTTGATATAGTAATCTATGTGATCTATTAATTAATGTACATCAGCATGATAAATTGGAGTGTGTAGTGTCGCAATGACATAACCTAGATGGTGTAGTCATATATAAGATGCACCTAGTGGGTATATATATTGATGTGTGTATTGAATATAGAAGTAGGATGCCCCCTCAATGGGTAGAGTGAAGTAATCAAGGATATGGATGTCACTACACACACTCAAAGAAGATCAAGTGAAGTGTGGTAATGTAGATAGATTAATAAACAATAACATAAAATAACATATGTAAGTCTAGCATAGTAATAACAATGTAAAGCATGGATGATGCATACAATCAAAATGTTTTTGGTGTTTTGACATTACTTTATTATTTTTATACTTTTGAAATTTTTAACTATGTAAAATTTAGGACAAGAGATTATGTATAATAAATGTTAAAAATAGATTATGTATAAGTATGTTTAGAAAGAAGTATGTACATGATAATATAAAGGACTAGGCTGGAGGGGGGAAAGGATCCAAGGATGGAGACTTTTGGGGATGGAAATGGAGGAAAGGGTCACAACCATCATCAAATGTCTCAAGATCATCATATGTTACAAAATATATGTTTATGGTCTCATCATGTCAAAGGGGAACTAAAAGTTTCTTTGGTGATGGAGATGTTGACTCTACTCTAGGGCATTTAGTCCTCCTAGTAGATGACTATAGTGGAAGTGGTGGAATTGGTGATTTTGGTGGTGCTATAATATAAATAATGCCTCAATCATGTAGTTTATCCAATCTCTACTGTAAAGTTTTACATGAGTTTGTATCATGGCCTGTAATCCTATGAAAAGTACAAAATAGATGACCATATTGATGTGATAATTTGTTGATAGTTTTATGTCATACTATAGCTAATGTGATCTATCCATGATCAAGTAATATCTATAACATAAAATATGGTTAATGCTATGTGCTACCTACTTTAATCTAAATAAATGGATATATATATATATATATATATATATATATATATATATATAAATGTATATATATATATATGTATATATATATATATATGTATATATATATATGTATATATATATATATGTATATATATATATATGTATATATATATATATATGTATATATATATATATATATATATATATATATAAAGGTAACCATGTGAACTATATGTGACAAGTGATTTGTCTATGGCTATGAGTGTGAAGTATATCTTGTGAGTGTAGTACAAGATGATAAAAGTGTTGTAGGAAGTGGTATGAGAGTTCTAGAGTCATCTTGGTACTTTCCTAGGATAAATGGTGTAAATCTCAATCCACACAAATAATCATCTATGAGTATGGTTGTTGTATCATCATCTAAAGAAGCTTGTGAATTTGTATCAACATCATGTACATATGGTAACTCAGAATTTGCCACAAGGGGTAACTATGATATATGAGTAACATCATCTATAATAGCAAAAGATGGTACTATTACAAAGGTATCTATAAATGGAGTAACTATGGAATCAACTAGAAATATTGATATTATCGTCAATGATGGTGAATGTGTAACATGTGTTAGAATTATGACTAAAGGAGTAGTTGAGATAGTGGAAGATGTTATAACTAGTAAAATATATAGAGTTGAAGGTGTGATTTTAAGTGGAGAAGTTCAAGAATGTATATTCTCTCCAACCTGATATGTATGTATTTGATCAAGATAAATTCTATGAGGTGGTGGTTGTACTATGAGATATGGTGTCCCATTAGGTGAAATAGTCAAAGATGACTCTATAGTTTGACAATATCTAAATGGATAGTTGTTTATTAGACATGTGTATGATATCCCTCATGGATAAATTTAATACATCAATGGAGAGTAGAAGGAATGGCCCCCATAGTATGTATCTAGGGTCATCTAACTAAAATATTATAGTAGAGAGACCTTGATATGACCTATAATTGTGTAGAGAGGGTTTTTGGTCCCACCATGATATCAAAAGTAGTAGTGCCCAATGTTTGTTAGGGTATATCATTGAATCATTAAATGTTCTTATATGATTTTTACATGGATTAAAAATTTATGCCCATGGCCTATAAGAATGTGATATTACATATATTTAGTCTAGAACCACTATCAACAAAAAATATCTTGACTGTGTTGGTTTTGAATTGAACTTGTATGAATAGTGACAAATTTTGATCAATAACTATTTGAGAAAGCATGTCCTCACTATCAAAATAAATTACATATTCTATAGTTTTTAAAGTGTTGACCAATAATGTAAAATAAGAAGTTTCTAAATCAATAGGCATAGAAGTCTGAATGAGTGCCTGATAAAGAATGTCCTTGAATATATTAGCTTTATGAAGTAGTTCTAGCATGGAAATCTTAGCTAGAGTGTTTTTTAATTGATTAACAGTGTCATATGCCTTGTGAAAATCTACCTATGTGGAAGGGTTGGCCCTAGGATGGATAGGAATAGTAGGGTGATAGGGATCTCGGTAAGTGGAGGAGGCATAATGGTACATCAAGTAATAACTCTAACCATATTATCCACTATCCATATAGGAGTAGTAGCTATAGGAGGAGAGAAAAGATAATTTATGGGTTAAGGAGGTGGAGGGACAAAAGGTGTCAATTGGGCTCTCTAGTGATGGGTAGTGACATGGGGAAGAGTGAAATAGACCATGCAACATGAATTTATATGGGGTAGGGGCTCTAAGGGAGGTGATACAAGAGATATATTAACATGTTTAAAAATAAATTGGTTAACATCATCCCATATAATGAAAAATAGGAATGAAATGCAAAGATTGAAACTTTCTACTAACATATGATAGACTTCATAATTCATGTACATGGTAGGGCCCATTATGGTTTCCTTATAATTTACAAGAAATCTAAGAAAATTTTGTAAATAAATGAGAAAAATATTTTTAATTTGAGTATGGATGTAAGCTGACTTATTAAGAAGAAAAGTAGGAGCTAGTACATGCAACTAGGGATTTTTCAAAAATATTTTTGTAAAATACTATGAATTTTTGAAATTAAAATTGAATTTTTGAGTTAAGTATTCAAGAAAAAATTCAAAAATTCATGGGAAAGTTCTTGATTTAATGGGACCTAGTAGATGCAACTAAGGTTTTGAGAAAAATAAATTTTAAACATTACTATGAATTTTTGAGATTTGAAGTGGTTTTTATTTTATTTTATTATGCAACTAAAAATTTAGAAAATAATTGGAAAATTAATGGAAGCTAGTTGATGCAACTAGGATTTTGAAATAAATTTATTTTAAAATTCACTTCAAAATTTTAAAATTTGAGGGGAATTTATGATCTTAATATTCAAGAAAAAATTCAAAAATTAATGAGAAAAATTAGCTAAGAATTTACCCTAGGGTTCCTAGGGTTTTTATGCAAAATTCAAAGTGTGTCAGGTTCACCAAATGATTTATTATTTTTGGGAAATTAGATGTTTAATTCCTAAATAATAAACAGGTCTAAGTAGATAAAATAGTAAATAATAAACTATAATTAGGTTACTAATTTATGAAATCTGGCTTTAGTTAGGGCTTTTTAAAACATAGTATTGAGACAAAGAAAATCAAACCTATTTGATTCTATGTTATTTTTACTAAGATAGGGTCTATAAATCTGTATGTAGGCTTGGGAGACTATCAAAAATAGGAATCTAGAGTTTGTTTCTTGATTGGATAGGACTACTAAAAATAGGACACCCTATTATCTACTGTTATAGTCTTGGTCTTGCCACTATTGTCCAAACTACTTATAGAGATCTTTTTTTTTTGAATTTTGTTCATAGTGTTTGTGTGAGCATGTGTACCAAATTTTAGATCCTCAATATCAAAAAAACTACCTATATTCATAATTATTCATGTGATTATGTCTTTTATGTAATTAAATAAAAATTTTGTTGTCTAGTGATATAGTCTTGGTCTTGCCACTATTGTCCAAACTACTTATAGAGATCTGATTTTTTTGGATTTTGTTCATAGTGTATATGTGAGAATATGTACCAAATTTTAGATTTTCACTATAAAAAAACTACCTATAGACACGATTCTTCATGTGATTATGTCTTTTATGAAATTAAATATAACATTGGCTAATATGAAAAAGGGGTTAGTGTGTAAAGGATATTCTAGTTGTACTTTAAACCATGTGTGTGGGCATGTTTCCTACATAGCAATACTTTAAGGACGGATCAAGCTATATGTAATTCTCTCACTGAAGTGCTTGGTGTAATAGTGTGATGAAAATGGAAGTAAATGTGAAACTAGGTGTACTTGTAATGACTATGGATTGGTATAAAGGTCTGAATGAGCTTAAAATACTATTGTATGGTTGTATGTAGAGAATAAGGAAGAGTGCTTGAATAGTCTTATTTGTATTTTTACTTATCTCTTGAAAATGAGTGCCAACCCTTCTATATGGAATTTGAATGGATTTTTATAAGGGATTCAATGATCATGGGTTAAATGAATTTGCATTAGGTTGACCTGAATTAGGATAAAGATTTGGAAAAATATGACTGTTAGAAGCCAAAATACACTTGGACAACAATGCCAAAAATAGGACACCCTGAGTTTCAGCACTGTTGTCCAAGTTTGGGCATTATTATCCTAAGGGTAGGAGACTTAGGGGGATGTATTTATCATGGAAAGATCAATCTAAGACTATAAGGGTTTAGTCTGGGAGGTTATGGCTGACTTGGAATTAGTGAAAACATGCCTATGAGGGTTATGAGAGTAGGCAAGATGGACCTATGGATTGGTTATTATTAGCCACACTCAAGTTACCAAAATTTTCATTTTATATGACTATAATGTCTTATTCCTAATTTAGTTAAAGGTCTAGGTTGACTAAATCAGTAAATAATATTTCAATAATTTAACTATTGATTTGTATAATTTATTTATATTTCTAACCTTTCTATAAATAGCAATAACTATAGAAAAAATAAGACTTAGCTTAAAATGAATTGAAATGATAGTCACAGGGTTTGATATTGGTTGTGCAAGACTAAGATAGTGTCACAAATCATGATCTAGATTTCATTTTATGAAAGGATAGGACCAATAAAATAGGACACCCTAGAGTTTAGCATTGTTTTCCTCTTTTTCCACTATTGTCCAAACTACTCATAGAGACCTAAGTTTTTTGAGTTTTATTTGTTATTCCTATGTGAGCCTACCTATGAAATATTGACTATTGAAAGTCTATAGAACTCCTTGTATATATTATTCAATATTATAACCCTAGACTTCATTATGATTTGATAAAAATTGAGAAAGAAGGGGGGATTAGTGTGTGTAAGATTCTCTAAACATGTATCTATAGCCCTTGTGTGGGCACACAACCTACATACCAATACTCTGAAAATGCATCAAGCTATATGTATTTCTCCCACTTAATGTGCTTTGTGGAATAGTGTGAATGTAGATGAAAAATGCTAAAATGGGTATGCTTAAGGTGGCTAGGGATTGGTGTGAAGATTTAAATATGTTTGTAGTTATATTAGATAGTTGTATATAGGGAATAGGAAAAATTTTCTAAGTGGTTTTACTTGTATTCTTGATTTCTTTGTAATTTTTATCAACCCCCTTCTAAATGAAATTTAAATGGGATTTTATAGAGATCTATTGGTAATGGTTATAATGTATTCATGTTAGGCCAACAAAATGAAGGATAGGACTTGGAAGGAAATAACCATTAGAGAGCAAAATGTAATTGGACAAAGGCACCAAAATATGACACCCTAGGGTCTAGTGCTATAGTCCAATTTGGGCATTCCTATCCTATAGGTGTAAGACCTAGGGGGATATGATTGGCTTAGGAAATTCTACCTCGCTAAGGTGGAATGATCATTTAAAAAACTCATGATGATTGAGAACAAGCAAAAAGGTGTCTAGAAGGGTCATGAGAGCATACAAGAAAGACCTATGGGTTGGGTGTTACAAGCCACACTCAAGCTACCAATTTTGAGATTTTATATGACTAAATTTTCCCCCTCTTTATTGTAGTGATGCAATGAAGTGAAATAATAGGATAAAGGAAAATTAGAAAGCATACTTGAACTTACCTATAAGGTTAAAGCTCATGAAATTATGTGATTCTAGGTGTGCATAGAGAGAGCATGTTGTGAAGTGTAAATATATAAGATAAAATAAAGAGTAGATAAATTCTTACTAGATATGTTATATCTAAAATAAGAATGTATAAAATCTAGGTAAGAGAGAGAGGAAGAGAAAGGAATGATCACACCTCATCAGGTACATAAACTAATACAAAACCTATTATGATGTTGAGTGATACTGAGTGATGTTGGGTATGTGCTAAATGATGATGTAGCAAAAGTAATATCATGAATGAAATTGAATACTTAATTCCCTAAGAGTGGCTCAATAATGCAAAATCTAGCCCTTTGACTTCATCACTACCCACTAAGTGAAGCTATGTGATTATACATGTGTTAATCAATGTTTGGATTATGTGTCTAATCCTTTTGAGTAGGTGGCTCAAGAATACAAAGGCTAGTTATTCCTTTGGATCCATCATTGCCCCATGAAGTAATGCTATGAACTGATACTAGTATGATTATGTATCATATGAGATGGCTCCTAAAGCCCATGAATGTTATATATTTTGACAATATGGCATGGATATATGAATATGTGTTGGACACTAGGCCACTCTTGGCCACTCAAAAAAGGTGTATATTAGGCTTATTGAAATCCAATCCAAAATTGGGCAATAGGCTTATATGGAAGCCACTCGAGAATGTTACCAACCACCTACAGATTAAATAAGGCACATAACTACCGGTAATTATTGGGTAATGCCATAAACTATAAAAAAGAAAAAGCAAATATGCCATGCACTTTTCCCCAAATCACTAGTGTTTGTAACTTGGATTTTGATCTGAAAGTTATACCAACTACATTATCTAAAAATAGAAGTGAGAGCCATCATGTCACACAAGACGCACCCTAGATCTAGATTCTCTAAGAAAAACCATACTAAAAATATAGATTTTGAACTAAACTATTGTTGACAAAACTATAACTGTGCTTAATTTTTTGTTTATTTCTAGAAAATATATTTGTTTTATTATTTGGATAGGAGCACCAAAATAGGACACCTTGTTGTCTGGCATTGTAGTCTAAGGTTGGTGATTTTGTCCTATGTTGATTCTAAAGACTTTTATAATTATCACTATCTATCTATTCTATTCTACCTAGTTTGAAGTTTGAATACTATTCTCGGTGATCTAAAAATTTATTTTGACTAGTTAGAGGCTCTAATCTTTGTGACAAAACCCCTATTTGTTGCCCCCTCTTTTGAGGGAAGGAATGAAAACCCTTTAATGACTATCCTTAGAGGAAAGAGCCTTACTAGTGTGTTATGCTAAGAAAAAACATGATATAGCAATGATAATCTAAAATATATCTCAAGATACAACATAGGTTGTAATGGATATTGTTAGATCAATAAGGGTATGTCTAGATAGATATAACAATGTAATAACATGTGCAATATAGTGAACAAGAACTAGAAGTTTGGTTAGTTGTTAGTTGTTAGTTATGAGTTATGAGTTTTTAAGCAAGGATGGAGCATGATGTTCATCATGTCATCAAAGAAATCAAGAGAATGCATGATGTGGATCATGGAATTGCAAATAATTGAGAATCAAATAAACATGTAAATCAAGAAGCATACTAAAGTTTCCAAGGGGATAAGAAAACAAGGGACATGGGTACATGTCACTCAAATTAGGAATCATGCATACAATCCATGTTTAAATTCCACATACACATATAATTAGAAATAATAAAGGTTGGCATGAGGGCCACAATCACATAGAAGAATACAGGCAAAAGACATTGGCAAATATCTTAAGGCACACATAAGAGACGAAATAGGAACTGATAAATGCAATTATATCTAGCTACACAAAGTAATAAAGGAGGCATTTAAATTTTAGAAATACAATTGCATCTAACTAATTAAAGTAAATAGTGAATGTATGTAAAACATGTAACACAAGATTAGGTAGATGTTAAGAAATACACAAGTGCTATATACTAGTGAGTGTCGATAGATTAATCTATGTAAGCTAGTAAGTAATGTACATCAACATGATAAATAGATTGTGTGGTGTATGAATGACATAATGTGGATGGTGTATTCATGTAGAATATGACCCTAATGGGTAGATATATTGATATTTGTCTCAAATGTATGAAGTAGGATGCCTCCTCAATGGGTAGAGTGAAGCAATCAAGGATCTAAAAGTCACTGCACACACTCAAAGAAGATCAAGTAGAGCATGGTAATGTAGATAAAGTGAAAAAAAATAGTATATAACAACAAATGTAAGTCTACAATGGTAGTAGAAATTTAAAGCATGGATAATGCATACGATTGAAATTTTTTTGGTGTTTTTGATTTATTTGAATTTTTTTGGATTTTTAAATATTTTAATGTTTTTTATATTTTAACATATTTTAATGTTTTTTTATTTTGATATAAGCTATGTAAAATAAATCATAAGGAGACTATGTATAAGAAATATTGAAAAACTATGTACAAAAAATACTGAGAAGAAATGATACTAACCGATGAGTCTCATTGGAGACTCCCTATCATGGTGTCCTATATCAAATAAAGGAATCATACATGATTGTGAAGCATGAACGAATGGATAAAAATATGACTCTAAATATTTATATTCATTTTTGGTATCTTGGACATCATAATACCCTGTATTGTTCTACTCATCATTATCATCTTGATTTTAAACCAATGGAATGCTAGTGTTGACTTTTGTTGTATCTAGATATTTTACTTTGATAAATTGTATCTGTGAATGATTTGCCTTAGGATGTTTAATAAATCCCAAACCTTAGTGACAAACATTATCAGCTACTAGAATAGAAGTAGTGATGCCTTAAGTATACTTGCCCAACCCTTGACCTTGATAATCAAACTGTTGTAGATATTTTTGACCAAACCCATACTGCTTTGAAGGTTAAATCTTATTTTGGAGAGGTATATTTGCATCTTTTTCATGCTTTACCTATGTTTGTGGTACTATTTCTGGGTTTGATTTTTCTTTTTGATCCTTTTATTTTTTTGAATTATGCTTTGGTAACCACTTTTGTACTATTTCTAAATTTGACCCTTTGTGAATGTGTTCATGTGTCACTATGGATTTCTTAACTAATTTAACTTGTTATAGGGTCCTCATTAGCAATTATGTGTTGTATATTTTTTTTAAATGTCAAACATGAATCTGTGTGATGCCCATGCATTCTATGATATGCACAATAATATCTAGATCTTCTCACTACATGTAGAGGAGGTAGTTTGATCAATTGATATTTAATCATTTTCCTTAGTACCTCACTTGAACTCTTATTTTATCTTTGAATGATTTTTGAATCACTATTTGTATATTTATTTTGTTGTGATTTCTTGTTTTGATATGTAACATTGCTTGCAACCAATTGACTAGGTGAAGATGCATATACATGATTGGCACTAGGGTACCCTTGAGGATTTTATATTACAATCTAATTTTTCAATTTTTTGATCTTTTCATGTAATAACTTATTCTATCTTTTTAAATCTAGAATTAACTTTCTCATATTGGTGATTTGATCCCTTAGAGTCTCACAAGTGCAAACCCTAGTTGCTTTTGATTGAACATGTAGGCACATATGTTGAAGAGGTTTGAAGAAGCTATAGGTTGAATGCATGCATTAGGAAAAATAGTATAGGATACCTCACCTTTTATAGTGGTGATAACATGGACCTAGATAGAGGGAAAGTAGCTATCACCCTCTTGGGGGAGAGGAGGAGAAGGAAATTCTTTCCTATGCATAAGATATGACAATAAAACCTGACAACTGATTGTTATCACATGTATTAGAATCCTTTAAGCATGCACGTATTTTATTTTTAATTGAATTACACATAATAGAGAGATATCATTTTAAATAAGTAATGAAACCTTGTATTAAGGAAAGGTAAACATGGATTTGAAGGAAAAGGATATGAACGTGTTAAGCATTAAATTTCTTAATATCATCCCATATTATGAAAAGTAAGCATGAAATGGATAGAATGAAGCATTGCATTAATATATGGTAAATATCATCATTCATATACATGATAGGAACATATATGAATTCCTTATTATTTACAAGAAACATTTTAAAATGTGTAAGATCCATTTGTAATTTTTATGTAAAAATCTATAAGGTGATACCTCAAAAGCAATGGGATCTATTATATGCAACTAGGGTTTTGAAAAATGATGATTTTTTAAAATTATTATGGAATTTTAAAATAAAATGTTAATTTTTTATTTAAATATGTAGGTAAAAAATTAGAAAAAACTCATGATTTAAAGGGCTAGTATATACAACTAGGGTTTGGAAGAAAATGATTTTTTTAAATTACTATGGAATTTTAAAAATTAAAGTGAAATTTTGATTTAAGTATGTAGGTAAAAATCAAAAAAATATTAGAAAAACTCTTGATTTAAAGGGACCTAGTGTATGAAATTAGGGTTTGGATGAAAATGATTTTATAAAATTACTATAGAATTTTAAAAATTAATGTGAATATTTTATTTAAATATGGAGGTAAAAAATCAAAAAAATATTGAAAAAGCTTTTGATTTAAAGGGACCTAGTATATGAAAATAGGGGTTGGAAGAAAATTATTTTTTAAAATTACTATAGAATTTTAAAAATTGGTGTGAATTTATGAATTAAATATGCAGGTGAAAAATTAAAAAAGTATTGGAAAAACTCTTGATTTAAAGGGACCTAGTATATACAACTAGGATTTGAAAGAAAATGATTTTTTTAAAATTACTATAGAATTTTAAAAATTAATGTGAATTTATAATTTAAATATGAAAGTAAAAAATTATAAAAATATTAAAAAAAATTAGGAAGAAATTCTCCCTAGGGTTTCTAGGTTTTTTATGTGCAAACAAAATCACATCGGGTTCACCAAATGATTTAAATTTTTTGGGAATATTGGTGTTTTATTTCTAATTTAGTTAAAGTTTTGGGTTGAATAAATCAATAAATAATATTTCAATAATTTAAACATTAATTTTTATAATTTATTTATATTTTTAACCTTTCTATAAATAGCAAGAAATATGAAGAAAATAAGACTTATCTTAAAATGATTTAAAATACCTGTTGTAGGGTCTAATATTGGTTGTGCAAGACTAGGACAGTGTTACAAATCAAGATCTAGCTTTTGTTTTGTGAAAAGATAGGACCACCAAAATAGAACACCCTAGAGCCTGGTGTTACTATCCTTTTTTGTTGCTATTATCCAAACTACTCATAGAGACCTAAGTTTTCTAGGTTTTATTCTCTATCCCTATGTGAGTCTTCTTATGAAATATCAATTGTTGAAGGTCTAAAAAACTCCTTATAGAGCTGATTCAATCTTCAAACCCTGGAATTCATTATGATTTGATAAAACTCGAGAAATAAGTGGGGTTAGTGTGTGCAAGATGCACTAAATGTGTATCCACACCCCTTATGTGTAGACACTACCTACATACCAATACTATGAAGAGGGGTCAATCCATATGTAGTTATCCTACTTAATTTTATTTATGTAATAGTGTGAATGTATATGAAAAAATGTTAACTAGGTGTGCTTGAGGTGGCTAGGAACTAGTGTGAAGATTTTTATATGCTTATAGTTGTATTAGATGGCTCTATGCAAAGAGTAAGGAAATTTATCTTGGTGGTTTTGATTGTATTCTTGATTTATTTGTAATTTTTGCCAACCCCCTTCCAAATTAACTTTGAATGGGATTTTATAGAGATCTATTGGTCATGGGTGAAATGTATTTGTGTTAGGTTGATAAGATGAAGGATAGGAATTGAAAGTAAATAACCATTGGAGCTCAAAATTTAATTAGATAGGAGTGCCGAAATATGACACCCTAGAGTTTGATTATATATTCCAAGTTGGGCACTCCTATCCTATAATTACGGGACCTAGGGGGATAGGATTGGCCTAGGAAATGCTACTTGGCTGAGGTGGAATGATCATTTAGAAAGCTCTAGATGACTGGGTATAAGCAAAAAGGTGTCTAGAAGGGTCATGATAGAATGCAATAAAGACCTATGGGTTGGGTTTCATAAGAGACACTCAAGCTACCAATTTTGACATTTTATATGACTACACTAGACAATATGAAGAATAGATATATGATTCTACAAGAAACATCAAATACTTGAAAATATATTTTAAAAATTCCTCTACATTAAAAATAAAGTCATATAGTTTAATTTTAAACAATACCCTTCAATTGAAAATATATTCTAAAATTTCCTCTATGTCAAAGAGAAAGTCATATAATTTTATTTTAAATAGTACCATTTAATATAAATATGCCATACCACATCATATATCTCAAAACTTTAGAACATGTTATTATTTAGTTGAAACCATGACCATTAAAGTATTAGGACAACTCTAAATATTTAATTTTGAATCTTTGATTAAAGTGATAAATTTAATTTTGGAAAATTATTTATAATTCATTATTAACTTCACATATAAAAAAAACTCATCGTCATAACAATATATATTCTGAACAGATAAATTTAAGAAAGGTTTTAATCTTTTCAAGAAACATATAGTTAAAACCTTACAAACTTTACATAAAAACTTTTATGTATGTTTACATTGATTTTTTTTTTAAATATTGACCCAAATAACAACTAGCTCTTTATAACCATATCCATAATAAACCAAAGAATCCTGAGATTACCTAATCAATATAAAAAATTCAAGTATGCTTTTATATCTTATCATTTTTTTATAATCTAAATAAAACCTTATTTTGTTTCAATTGAATTCAACCTATAAGGGTTTGACAAATATAAATAATATCTGAATAATATATCAACCCCATTAACATTGTATTTCATCAAAAATTTAAAATACTACTGATTTATTAACTTCAAATCTTAAACACATGCAAGCATATCTTTTAAAATTATTTGTATTGAAAATTTATTTGATAAATAATGACCCATGTATTTAGAAATGAAAATGAACTAGTTGAAACTATTTATTCATTGTGAAAAAAACAATAAGAATTATCATAAAACAATGCATGTAGGCTTTAAAATCATAGGAAACTAAATGCAAGACTCAAATTTATCACCTTTGTATATATGAACATGGATCCTTCTAAGATAAAACCAATTTTTTAAATTCTTAGATGAGTACCTATCCCTCAAATCCATATTTTTCTTGGAAAAATTGGGGATATTTTGGGATTCATCCCTAAATTATCCTATCAAACTCTTTTGATCAATTCTATTCTCAAATTGATGGTGTCAAGATTGTGTGGATAGACAATTTTATAAATTTCACTAATAATATTAATAAATACTTTTTCAAACCTCCATCACTATAATTTATGTGTAATGAGTAAATTTTCATCTTATATAAATTTTCTTCACTCATTTCCATTGGCACAATTCTTGTCAAACATGATGAACATAGTATATATATATATATATATATTAGTATGTGTGTGTGTGTGTGTGTGTGTGTGTGTGGGTGTATATATGTACACACACACACACACACACACACACACACACACACACACACACAAAAAATATATATACTATGTTCATCATGTTTGACAAGAATTGTGCCAATGGAAATGAGTGAAGAAAATTTATATGTGGATGTATATATGTGCACACACGCGCGCGCGCACGCACGCACGCACGCACGCACACACACACACACACACACACACACACACACACACACACACACACACACACACACACACACACACACACACACACACACATTCACATTGATTTATTATAACACACCTACATTAATGTTTATATTTACCATCTCATAATCTACTTTTTTGCAACAATGTTTTGGCACAATATGATTTAGTAAACAACCTATGTTATTATCCATTCAGATCTTTTTTATTTATTATATAATTTATTTCTTGGTGATAGGAATGTAAACTAGATTAATTTCAATGGAATTATACCTTTTTATCATTACTCAAAAAAATTAAATGGTTAAGTGATTATTGGTCAACTTTAAACTACATCTATTACCATTGTAAAATATATTTAGGATACCTTTCCTAATGAAAAATTCCACTTCAAAAAATGTGTTAATCAAGCCTTATCTCTCACATATTATTTTTAAAATTTAATGGCTAATATCAAGGTTGAACCCCTAGAAGGACCCAAAATTGAACTATATCAACCTAAAGCTACTAGGTTATCCAAACAAGAAAAACACCCCAAAGTAAGAATTTAAGTACATATAGATGATTGGGTACTCGATTTTGATAAATGAATACAATTAGTAAACATAGGATGTGTCTTATATGATTATTTTGTTACTATCATCCTTCTATTCTTTTGAATTAACTTTGGTGTCACCAAAAGTGTGGATGAATATTAATCTTTAATTATTGGTTTGCTTTTTAACCATGAACTTAGATATTACTTATATATTTGAGGTGATTCCAAGATTTTATTTCAATAAGTTAATAGATCATATCAATTTAAATTTTAAAACCTTAAAGTATATTTTGAATTTGATAATATTTTTTTTTAACATAGTTTATGTTTTTCACCATCCAATAAATTCCAAAAGAAAAACATTATATCACCAATTATAGTTCCTTTTTAACCTCTATTTTTCACCCACATAGAGCATCAAATTACATCCAAATTCTCATTAACATGTGTAAATACATGTGTATATTTTTGCATAAGGATTATTGCCTTATATGACATATATAGGATATCACCACTTACTAAATCCCATAATATAAGGACACATATAGATTATATAAATTCAAGCATATTATCTTGAGTCTAATACTCATCAAAACATTAAATTTCAAAAGAAACATTTAAAATATGTCCTTAAGTTTAATATACTATATTATCACAAATTTAAATGCATGATATCATGATGTTTTTATAAAGACAAGGTAATTTATATTGTTGAGAAAAAACATGAACAAATTAACAGAGACCATTTTAGTGGACATGCTACATATTAAAAATTCCTACACATGGGTTATTATTATCTAACACTTGAAAAAAATGTTATAATATTTTATAATAATTTAATTTATTACCAACTACATGGTGATATTATCTGTTTTCCTCTAGCAAACCTTCAAACACATTGATTTCCATGGCCTTTCTCTACATTGGGATTATATCTCATTGATAAATTACCATTATTGTAAAATAGACACACCTTCATTATCACTTCTATCCTCTACTTTACCAAGTGAGTGAAATGTATACCCTTTACTATTGTTACTAGTGTTACAGTATCATAATTTTTCTTCATTAAAATAAATTTTCACTTTATAATTTCCCTCACCATTATATTTAACAATGATGTAAATTTAAAAAATCAAGGACATAAATAAACATTTTTCAAAATTCAAAATTACACACAAATTTAATTTTTACTTTATTGCACATTTATATGTTATCTTGATCTACATTAACATCACTTAAAGACTTATTTTTACCAATCCTTCACTCTTATTTATTATTTTATGCCTCATCGAGTTTAATTTTTTTAGTTACAATGTAATACCTTAGGGAATACAACCATTCCATCTTGATAAAATGTAAAATAATTTATTTTTTACACCTTGAGGATATTTATTGATTCATTTTAATTCTTAGGCATTCCCTTATATTTATATAATTTTTTCACAACCAAGGTCCTCCCTAAATTTTTCACCTGACATGTATTTTCACCTCTAAGATCCCTTATATTTTCAACACCTTATGGATTTATAATAGATTTTTATGCTTAATGGATTTAATTTTATGATTTACATTGTAAGACATTAGATAATACAACCAATCCTTCCTCCCAATCATCCACCTTATTCATTATCTTATACATTTTTATCCTACTCACAACCATAACTAAGTTTTCTATAATAAAGATGATTAAAAGTTTGGGAGTGGTGTTTTATCACTTAAATTCAGTTATATTATTTTGTGATAAAATATTTTAGTCTATATACATGTATCTCATATACATTTTACCCTTTGTTATGATGAAAATATCATCTATTTATATCACTATATCACCTCCCTTAAAATGTTTTTATTTTATTGGGGAAACCAAATAGTTATTTCATCTATATTTCCATATGTTTTCCACCATCTATTTGGGGGCACTAATATTAGTTATAGGATCACACACTCTTATTTAAGGTGAATGTCTAGGATTATATAAACATCTAGGTTTTTATATTATTCACTTTAACAAATAGGCATTATCTCTATTGTGTTATTAATTTTAGGCACCTACTATTAGTCTTATGAATCCATGTGTAGGATTAAAATAGAAAATAACATAGAGAATTTTTTTTAAAAAAAGTAAAAGAAAACATCAAAATTAAATATCACCCAAAGGTGAAATAAAATCATTGTTGTGCCTCTTATCTTAGTTGAGAATCAAACTCTTTAGTCTTCCTCATAGTATAGCCATTGGTCTATTCAAGTATAGTAGGCTAGTAGATTGGAATAGGATGCCTCATATATGTCATTAGTTATCTTGTCTTTGAATGAAATTACCTAATACTCATAATTTACTAAGGGAATCATTTGGTTCTTGAGGAATATGTAAAATGACATGAGAATATAGGATCCATTTACACTTTCTTACATATCTGTCATGGTATGATATTTATATTTCACAAGTTATCCAAATCTCTATGCTTGTTGGGTCAAGTTTCTAGGCCATTAGTTTTGAAAAGTCTTAGTATTTATAAACTAATTATAATGATTTTTTTGGTAAATAACATGTTTTCTCATTGGTGGAATCCTCTTTTATCTCCACTAGTCATTTACTATAAATAAATAGGATTTTTTCTAAATCTCTGCCATTTTCTATATATTTTATTCTTCATATCTCTCAAACATGTTAGACAATAACATTCAAAGGTTCTCATTAGAAATTTTAATTTATGAATATATGTTGCATTTATTATTTACTTAAATGTTCTCTCTTAACCCTTTCCTTAATTTTATTATAATTCTCTTAATTATGTTTGGGACTTTGAGCTCTTTTCTCTCATTTTTTTCCTTGGGTCATCTGAGCCTAACCTAGTATTTAACTCATGGTTATTAAACCCTATTTTATCACATTCACCACCATAACTCACACTATGATTCCATATTTTTGGGTCTTTTATACCTAATATACACTTACCATTATAGTTAAACATATTTCTTTTATTTTTACTTTTTTATATTAAAAGGTTCATAAACTTCCATTTCTTATACTAGTTTGTGTACTCCCACATTTTTTTTTATACTTGTATCATAACATTAAAATATGTATATTTTAAACCTTCCATTATTAATAATAATAAAACTTTACACACATTCATTTTATTATACAAGTTATTCCTAGTATGCATATATTTATTTTATTTATTTCATTAATTTATGTTCTGTTTGTTTAAGTATCTTGCATTTATTATGTGTTTTTTTATTAAATATTATTAAATACACTAATGTGACCCTAAAAAAATCAATAAAAACCTCAACAAAATTGTATTCCTACCTTCAATAAATCTACAAAAAACTTCTAAGTTGTAATTGAAGTAGAATATGATCAACATTTTATGAATTCTCAATATGTTAATATCAAAAATGTCAACTATTGAGATAAACCCATAATTTCATAAATATATTATCACATAACATAATAATAATTATAAAATACATGACACTCATAGATATGACAAGTAAAAATACAACCAATAAAAAATCTAACAATTCATCCACTCTACCAAAGGAGTCTTAACCTAAGTATCAATATCTTCCTATTACCACAAATCTAAAAACACATTATAATTAATAACAAAAACACCATTATGGTTCTTATAAAAATAAAGTTAATGGAATTTTATTAAAGAGATTTTAAAAATGACTTAAAAATTTTCACTAATGTAATTCATTAGAACATCACCCTACCATTAAAAACTTATCATGGAACAATTTCAAGATATAGAAGAATCACCATTTCCATGTGAAAAAATCCCATCTTGTCAACTTATTAATGTTAAAAAACTTAATAAATTACAATATATTTATACCATGTTTCATTATCAAAAAAATTAAAATATCTTAATATATTTTATTATACATGATGTGATAAATTATGAAATACTATTCTAAATCGATGATCTCCATCTCTTCAATATCATCATGATCAATGATGTTTATGTAAGAAAAATATTTTAAATTAAAGTTTGGGTATTAATGTCACTTACTTATGGCTAATCAAGGACTTTTAATATTACACAAAATATATTAAGAAAATAAGACTTCATTTTTATGGATTATAAAAGAACAGTCAAAATGCACATGGATACATTTATCTTCCTCTGAATGTAGGACCTAAAATTATATGCACTAATATCATGGTTTATTATCTCCCTCTTTCTTATGGTATAATATAAGGCTACCATTGGAACTCATCACATGAGATAAATTTATTGTTATAGTAACTAATGACTAAATATAATTTAAAATAATGGTAGATACAAACATGCAGTGGAAATTGATCTCAATTTATTAAATCATAAGAAATAATTTTGAATTCCTAACATCAATATAGCTATCATCTCTCCATCACATGAGTGAAAAATCATTAATATTTAAGATTAATTCTTATTGACTCCATTTATGATGATCCAAGTGAGTTCTAATTATTTATAATATAACTATCTTTCCACCATATATCTCTAAATGGCTTCCTCTATCTCTTATGATAAAATATTAATCACTTTATTTTATAAGATAGTGAAATGTATGACTGAGTGCAATAAATATTTTTTATTTGGTAAAATAAATCTACACATATTATGTAATATTTATGGATAGTTGAAAAATGGAATTGAATGAAATAAGTTTTGTCAAGCTAGGAGGAACTAGTTGAACCTAATTTGTAAGTAATGCATATAAGTTCAATCCTTGTCTTAATGAGATTAAGAGGTTTATTATTCAGTAAATATCATTCAAACTTGATATAATAAATAATTTATAAAATACAAGGGTTATATCTATAGTTTTGATAATGGGTTTGTAATGAAATTAATTGACTAAGCAGACTTGGGTTAGATAGATTTTGGTATACAATAACATTTGAAAGAATATTTAGATAAGTTTTATATGGAAATATTAATGTAATATTTGGTTATTTTTTCCAAGGTGAAGGATATTCAAATCCCTTACCTTGAATATGGAACTTATTTAAGGGTATAGAGATGGAGGTTGCAAGACAATCCATTCTCTATGTCACCCCCATATAATATTATAATTAAAAAACCCAAAACAAGAAAATAAGTTACAAGTCCTCTTGAAAGTCATTGGAGGCTTGAGAGGAATATAAAATAAAAAATACATGAAACAAAAAATATGCAACCATTTAATTGAGTGGAGACATGAAGGATTATGGTAATCCTAAAGGATGTAAGGGATAATTTGGAGATACTGGCATGAAATGTGCCTTCATCCTTTCCACTTTCACTCTACATATCATCTCCTTGTGGGAAAATTAGATACCATAGACATGGAGATAATTTTTTTGGGATCATAAGGATGTTTAGGTTAATATTTGAGATATCTAGATAGTGGAAATTTATATAATCCTATGCTTAAGATTGAATTATACATATTTTATATGAAACTATAATTTTAAGTTAAGTATATTTTTCATTTTCTATTTAAACCTTACTATGGTAATTTAATATGTGCAATTTATTATTATAAAGAAAGTTTGAGAAAAGGAGGAATGTCACATAAGTGAAATCCCAAGGTAGTGTACTATAATAATAAAGGCCCCATCCTTAGATTTAAATTAAATGCTTTAGACACTTAAAGTTACATTTAAATTAGATAATGTACTTTGGACAAGTGTACACCTTGTATGTTAAATTCCATGTAGGCTAGTGAATTAATAATTATTTTTATACCTTGGTTGAAATTATTGATCATCAAACCTCTTATTTTACTTTTTAAAAATATGCTGATATGACATATGATTACTTAAAAAAACATTACCACATTTTTTATTTTTTGTCCTCTAAAATTTTTGGACTGTATAATTATATTAGTTTATCTAAAAATTACATGTTTTCTATGTAATATTATGCACATAGATGAAATCATAAAATAAATAAATTATTTGTCATATTTTGTAGTTGTAAACATAGTATATATGAATAATAAGGGAGATAAATATGACATCATATGTAATGTAGATGAATTATTTGACAAAACATCTCAAGGAAATGTGATCACATGAACTATAATGATAAAACAACAAAAAATTTGTGAGCATGTACAAACCAATGATCTATTTGGAAAATATTTTCACTAGTTTTTCTAAGTTGTTATAAAAGTTAACATGTGTTCTCTATACTTCTACATTTTCTAATTGATAGTTCATTAGAGGGTTTATATATTAGATAAAAATTAAAGGTTTATAAATAAATGTATGTGCATTTGTGAAAGCATAATTTAAAAAAAGCTATTTTTAATATGTTTTATTTTATAATTGATCTAAAGATCATCTATAAGGGTCAAAAATGAATGGTATCAATTCTTCTTTAAAACATCTATATAATGTATAACTCCTTGAAAGCTTTCTAGTACATTTTATAGTTCAAAAAATAGAGTCTGTATGTCAAAGATATGGATGGTCAAAGATTTGGTTAGATGGTAAAAATAGTCAAAGTGATGTGGATCATTAAAAAAATAACATGTGGCTTAGATGTGGTAGAGAAAGACAAGTCAAAATTTTACAAATGAACCAATGGGATGTTGATATGTGGCCAAGAATAAACTAGTCTCATGTTGACACATGTGGCTAAGGTAAATTATCAAAGGTAAAGAAAGTCATTTTAGTTCACCCCATTTCTCACATATGGATTTAATTGGCCTTTTTTCTGAACTTAAAGCCTTAATAATTATGTGGAAGCCCATGGATTAAATGAGTGAGATATTATTAAAATTTTATATTAATTTGTAAATGGATAATATAAATCCCATAAAACATGGTGGAATGAGATATTATTCAATCCCATCAAAAAATTTGAAGATAAATGTTAATCTTATTATTATGGAAAAGGGGATTATTATCTAAACCCTAGAATGTGGACCTGCACAAGTATATAAAGGGGGAGGAATACATTTGTAAATCATGGAATTAAGAAATTCATAATTCATTGTTGCATTTAAATTGATTCGATTCTCAAGAGTTCAGAGAAGCCAAGAGAATCTTAATAATGGAAGGAGAAATGTAAGCAAGTCTTCAAAGCCATATGCAACTTGCAAAAAACATTTTGGCATAAAATTTTGTAATTGATTGTAATTGAGTTTTCAAATAGGATATTTGGATTGGTATTGTTCTTGAGTTGTTCTATAATGAGTTTGGAATTTTCATACTATATTTCCCATATGACCTAGTTTTAATATTTTAATGATGTAAGAGTTATAAAACATCACTTTTACATCAATATATTAGTTCAGTTGTTTCTTAGATAACACAAACATGTAGCCTGAATTGGGCGAACTCCATTATCAACTCTGGAGTATCTTGTCTCTATTTTTGTTTATTACTTTACATTTCAATTATATTTATATTTTGATGGAATTATAAGAAATTTGACACAAATTATGTAAAATGAATGATGAAGGCTTGGAATCATTTTTAGAAATTTTTCAAAGTCACTCTCATTAATTAGAATCATTCAAAGTGCCAATTTTCTATTTTATATAATGTGAAAAACTAATATAATTAATGAGTACCAATTTTTAAACAATTTTTTATAAGTGGGGATCACTTACTGTTTATAAATCAAGCTTTGGTATTAGAGAAATTTTTCTAGGGGATGACAATAATTTTACTTCTAGATTATTTTTATTGTGTTATTTGAAAGTAAAAGTTGCAAAATGTTTAAATCTCTAAAAATTTAAAGGCTTAAAGAAATTGAAATCTTTAACCATTAGATTTAGATGGAAAATTATGAGCTAAGAAGGATGATAAAGTCCTTAGAAGATCAAAAGTGGGAGCTACAAGATAGACTACTATCCCATGGTAGTTTCTCATATGGATCATCTAGGAGTTACAACTTGAGTTTCAAGCTAAGGATAATTTTTTGGCACAATCACGAAAATGTGAAGGAATGGATGATAAATTAGAGTCTACCATGCAAAGGATACCATATTATATCATAGACACACAAACCTAGATAGAGGCTTGTACTATAAGTAATTCACCATGTTATTCCCTTTCTTCCCATAAATCTACTTATTTTTGTCAATTTGAGAAGCATACTCATGGTATCATCTCTAAAATACTAACCAAATGGGTTGTGATGGAAAGGGCCTTGGAATCAATAGACAAGAAATTATTAATCCCATATAGGTTGAGGAAAGACCTCATTAGGTAGGACTGGGACACGATGGTGGTAATGGAGAAGTTGGAAAATGCTCTAAAATAGATGAAGCAAGAGAAACTTAAAAATATGAGCCCAATCCACTAATGATTCAGTTAATTGAAATAGATGGATATATTTATAAGATGAAATACAAGAAAGGACATCTCTTCAATCCTAGAAAAGGCATCCATATGGAATGTAAGTCATATCCATTAAGAAATGAACATCTCAAGGGAAAAGGTAAAATAGTTTCTCCTCATCATGCTTGAAAATAGGATATCCCTACAAGGTATGGAAAACATAAGTATTCCATTGTCTTATTTGATTATGAGAAGAATGGTCTTGGTACATAGAATTTTTTGTATACATATCCATTTACATTTTATGTATTAATTAAACATTGTGTGGCCATGTTTTGGAAGAGAAAATACTTATAAAGATAAGTCATGTCCCTCAAAGAATAAATAGGCAAGTTGTAAATACCAAACTCCAAGACAAAAGATTAAAAATGGAAAGAAGGATTTGCTGTCCATGAAAATGGACAAGAAGTTTTGCACTCATTGTAACATGACTAGCCATTGGGTTGATAATTTTTATAAAATTCATCCACAACTCTGTTTAAAGAATTGCAAGAAGGAAGTTATGTAAGCACCCATGAAAAAAGAGGTCGCAGATGAAAGAGTTGGTCAAGCACCAATAGTAAAAGAGGTAGCCCATTAAGAAATTCCACCTATCCAAAGAATATTCCATCAAGAGGGAACATCCCATAGTGGATTGGTATGAAATGAAAATAATTTTTTCATATCTAAGTTTTATTTAGGATGGTTAAAACCACCTTAAATTCACTTATTTGCTTTTTTTATTGATAAGCTTAAGGAAACTAATCATTTATTAATGTGAAGGTAGATCATTCTTAAAAAGTGAATATAGGGTAGCCATCCAGATGAGAAGCATATTGTGAACAACCCATTGTCAAAGGTTTTATCATTTATTATTTATATTCTCACATTTAGATTGGCATATTTTTCTTACCTTTTCTTGTAGCATTCGGTAAGATGGTAGAGAGGCTCTATTTAAATAAATCATTGAAAGTTTCTACAAGTCAAGTTTTGGAGTATTATAGAAGTAGTAGACATGTTTTTGCACATAGCTAAAGTGTTTATTTTGAAAGGAAGACACGTAGGCATGTGTCAACATGTGAAGTGCTTCCATGGTAAATGGTACTGACTTAGATACTGTTATTTTTATGGATCAAGTCTGATATATATTTTAATTGAAATGTATGTTTTCATTATATGTGTAATCATTGTATGCAAATTTGTAAAAGACCCAAATTTGGTAATGCTTACAATGATTGCAATGTTTATAAGACATGTGTGTTGTATATAATATCACAAGAAGGGAAATACATTAGTTGCATATAAGACCCCAAGAAGGGAAATTTATATAAGTGATGACCTATTATATCATCAATTAAAATACAACATAGTTTTATATCCTTGTAATAATGTTCAATAGCAATTATATTATATAAATCAGCCTCTAGAGGAGAGGAGCATTCAGAACAAGCATATATATAACTGAAAGGGTGAAAAAGTGATACATTTACTTATTTCTAAGAGAAATGAATTTTGTAGACCAAAATCATTCTTAGTGGGGAGGTGGGATATATATATCATATACAAGGGTAAAAAATGAATGGCCTTGATTATTATTCAAAATATCTGCAAAGTGTAGATCTCATCAAGAGTTTTCCAACACATTTTGTGATTTAAAAAATGGATTCCATATGCAAAATGTATGGATAGTCAAAGTTTTGGTTAGATGGTAAAAATAGTCAAATAGGTGTGGACCAATAAAATACTAACATGTGGCATGGATGTGGTAGAGAAAGACAAGTCAAAATTTGATAAGTGAACTAATAGGATGTTGATATGTGGCCAAGAATATACCAATCTTAGGTTGACACATGTGGCTAAGGTGAATTACAAAAGGTAAGGAAAGGATTTTTTAAACATGTCTAAAATAATTAATTTGCCCCATTTCTCATGTTTGGAATTGATTTATAATTTGGATTAACTTCAATACTTAATAATTATATGGAAACTCGTGAATTAAATAAGTGGGATATTATTAAAATTATATATTAAATTGTAAAGAGATAATATCAATCATATAAAACATGGTGGAATGGGATATTATTATTTCCCATCAAAAATTGTGGAAATAATTGTTAATCCCATTATTATATAAAAGGAGATCATTATCCAAACCCTAAAATATAGACCTCAAAAAGTATATAAAGGGGGAGGAAGACATTTTCAAATCATGGAATTAATAAATTCATAATTTAGTGTTGTATTCAAATCCATTATATTATCAAGAGATCAGAGAATCCAAGAGAAGCATAAGAATAAAAGGATAATTTCAAGTGAGTTTTTGACTCCATAGGTAACTTGCAAAAATCATTTTGGTGGATATTTTTATAGTTGATTTTGATTGAATTTTCAAACAAGATTTTGGCTTGGTATTGTTCCTGAGTTGTTTTATCATGAGATCATATTTTACATACTATATTTCTCAATAGCCCTAATGCTCAAATTTTAATTATGTAATATTTTTAAAAATTTACTTTTGCATGAATATATCGGTTCAACTATTTCTTAGTGAACCCAAAGATATAGCCTGATTTAGGTGAACTCCATTATCAATTCTGAAGTATCTTGTCTCAATTTTTTTATTGCTTTCCATTTTGGTTATATTTATGGTTTTAATATAATTATAATAAATTTTATGGGAATTATTTAAAATGAATTATTAAATCTTGTAATTAGTTTTAAGATTATTTCAAAATCATTCTTACTGATCGAAATCATTCAAAGTGCTAGTTTTCTATTTTATAAAAAGGGGAAATTTGAGATAATTAATGAGTATCCATTTTTAAATAGTTTTTAATATGTGTGGTTCACTTAATATTAAATAATAAATAATACCAGAAATATATATAAAAACATAGTAGTAAAATGTGTTATCATATATAAGGTATGTGAATTATTTGACAATATATCTCAATGAAATGTGGTAACATGAGTTGAAATGATTATGTGGTGAAAAATGTGAGATCATACATAAAGTAAATGAAGTAATTGGTAATTTTTGTTTAAAAAATATTATATTTTGTAAAAATACACATAATTCCACTCAATTTTATATAATTAAAAACAAATAGTGAATAAAAATTCATTTATAAGGACAAAGTTTTTGAAATGGAAATTGAATGAGGAGTGGATTTGATAGAAAATAGATTGGATAATTATCATCAAGAAAAAAATATTCGAAACATAATAGTTGTTGAATATCTTTTAGTTTAAATAAACCTAAAAAAACAAACTTGTTTGATAAATTCTCAAAATTAAATGCTTTAGTTTATCATACAATTAACATGACTTCTCTATTGTTCAAAATTTTACATATGAAACTTTATTATAGGGTATATATATTACATAATAATTTTAGATTTGTATACAAAAATATAATGTTCATCCATCCAATAATTCATAATAAAATATTTATCATATATATATATATATATATATATATATATATATATATATATATGTTATGTTTGTATACATGTACACAAAATTTTGCAGTATATCCAATACCATGAGTTATTTCACAAAAATATTCCACTTGATATAGTTACATGGACTAAAATTATAAACTTAAGATATATATTTGTGTTTTTTAAGAGGTAATATATTATAATTTTGGATGAATATTTAAATGAATTTAGTAAATGTTTTTCCCATGCTTTCCTTTTGGTTATGAAATTGAGTGAATTTTATAGTTGTTATGTTAGTATACCATATAATCATTACATTAGCTTTATGAAGAATTTTATGTTTATTTTATGTGATATTAATATTTTTAAATTAAATTGCATTAGGGTCATCATATTAATTTCATTATTTTATCACATAATCATTGAATTATTTTTAACAAAATTCAAAGTTGCTACATGATGGTATAAATATGCATGAAAAATGCAAGCTAATAATGAATTTAGGATATTTAATTGTGTTTTTTAATATTAAATGATATTGATACTATGTTACCACATGTTATTAACTTTATTAGATGCCACTCTCAATTTTTTGATATATGAATGTTGTAATTAAAAAAAATATATGCCTTCTCTATTTTACTATATTTTTCAATT
>JARHVA010002538.1:1042500-1115000 GCA_037957365.1 Torreya grandis | reverse complement strand
TTCTTCAAATAATGGTTATGACATCTTGAAACCCTTGTATTTAAGATGAAATTATGTCTATAAAGACATTCATACTTTTTAGTATTTTTTAAATTATAATCAATGGTTTGTGGAACCCATTATTATATAGTGGCACATAGTTTGGAGTTTTTTCAATGGATTCAACACAATTGTGTTCCTTATATTTACATATTTTCTCTCTTAAAGAGAATATTATGATTATTATTTAATGTTCTTGACTATTTTTTTAATTATTGGTAAATGATTTAGAGTAAGAGCTATGAACCAAACGTGAGGGTGTTGATAGGTCCCACAACATGATCTAATGGAGAAGAATATATATTAGAATGATGGATATTAAGGAATGCCTCTACTAGTGGGAAACATAGAAAAAATAAATGAAGATCAAAATATTCAATAAAAAACAACCTTAAGTGGTTTTGATAGGGATACGTAAACCTATAACACATCTAGAAAGGCATACAAGCCCGCATAATGAAACAACAATTGAACCAGAATAAGGAAATAGTTGGAACATAAAAAAAAGCCATGATGGTTCTAAATAGAACTCTAACCTAGGCATGAGATAGAGGAACAAAAATAAATAATTTTAAGATTAGCCTCAAAAGGGTTTTAATAATATCTCTCAACCATGAATGAAACATTTTTATTGTGAAATTTAGACATCTTGAATCAAGAGCAATAGTAATAGATCTACAAAGTTGTGAGAAAAACATGTAGCTATCTTCAAAAACATCCTTCAATACCACATGAAGTAAATTAGGGAAACCAAAACACATCCATCAAATCCTCACCAAATAATTGAACACAACAAAACTAGATGAGATATAAATCTCCAAAGCTAGGATAAATAAAAACTCAAAATTATAATAATCTAGCAACATGAGATCCAACCAAAAATGAATAAAAATAGACTTTTAATAAACTGTTTACTAGCATTAGGATTAAATATAGTCTACAATGAATATGGTCCCCTCAAATGAGGAATTAAACTAGAAACAAACCTCAATAATCCATGAGGGGCCCTTGAGGTGATAAATTTAAAATAGTACCCCTAGACCAAGGCCCATGATGACAACATGAACATAGAAGATGTACCATCAACTAAGACTAATTTGGGTTTAATATGGAATCATATATATAATATCAAAACTAACGTGAGCTATCCACATAATGTTTGAAAATATGAATAAAATGGTCTTGAAATGAGAGCCTTATAACCAGATGCCATATTGAAATTGCAACTGGCAACTAAACTCCCTTGATATTTTTACATAAGGAAATATGGATTTAAAAAGAATAGAAACATCATTTCAAATATCATGTGGATTAGTCATAACCATATCTCTCCAAACAAGCTTCCCTAAATGAACTTTCCCTAGATATAAAAGAGAAAATCTCTTGAAAAAAGGACCAAATGAAAGTGAGGCATCTAGTCCTTTGGTGGGTTTGGGGGGGATTGGAGGTAGGGTGGAGGAAGAATGGAATAATTTAAGGATAAAAAAATGATATCATGATGAAGAGGATCATTCTTTTTACCCATTTGAATAGCATGGTGAAGATTTCAAGGAATATAGTGTGTAAAAAGGAAGGCTAAGAGTAATATTATGATGGAAATAATTGAGGATAATGAACTAGTGAATACTTACCACATAAAGTGATATAGCACATTATATACTATATAACTCTATAAAATAAAGTGTGAACATCCTTTTGTATTAATCCACCTATGCACTCAAATATCAACTCATTGTCTATGGGAACTTGTCTAACTACTCTCTATAATTCTTTTCAAACTTAGTAAATTTGGCATCCTCAATTTTAAGACCAATGACTTGTGTGATGAGTGCTTCAGTTACCTCAATAGTGACATTTTTAATGGTGATCACCCTATCCTTTGATTAAATAAATTTAGAAGAGAGAATCTTGTCATATCGATACATGTTGGAAATAAAACTGGTCAAGCCAATTATTTTTAATATTTCCCAGATAATTTCATCTTTCTTGAGCAGATAAAAAGTCAAGGGCTCAATTTTTTTGATTTATCCACCCATTCTAGAATGAAAAATATGGAAGAAATATGAGAGTTAAATGTAATGGTGGAAGGTAAAGTATGAGGAGGAAATAACATGGAGAGTTATAGAAAGGCTATGAAAAAGGAAAGAAATCATGTAGTACATAGGTGAGAGAGGGTAAGCAAAGTGGGGATGATGATAAATCAAAATCATTTGGGAATGATGATGAAATGAATATTTTCGATATTTACATAAATTCAAATGACATAAGCATCATTGAAAATGGGGAGGTATATATTTGTGAATGATTTCAAGACAATCATTAGGAAGTGAGTCATTCATGGTCCAAACTTTAAACTTAGCCACCAAAACCCCACTATTAGTGAAGGCATCTATTAAATTATTACCTTCATGATACATGTGTTGAAATATAACCTCAACAAACTCATTGTGTAAAGCCTAGCTCTCTTCAATATATATTCAATGTTGTAGGAGGCTTTAGTCAAGTTGTTACGATAGTTTATGGTGTTAAGGGAGTCTCCTTACATAAGGATTATACTAAAAACAAAATCCTTTACCACCTGAAGGCCCCATAAAGCTATGAGTGCTTCAAATGTTTGGTTATTTTGGAATCACATTCCACCTTCGTAAGTGGATAATAGACTACCATTTTCATCACGAAGCACACCACCTCCACCAAATAAATTAGGGTTGAATCTATAGGCCCCATAAAAGTTTAGTTTGGTCCATCCATGGATAAGGGGAATCCATTTAGTTGTAATCTTAATAGTTATCTTTGGATCAATTTTAGCCAAGAATGAGAGAGAATGGAACTAGTTTTATCTATATGTTATTCATTCTGAGAGATATACTGGTCTTTTGGTTTCTTAGATATTTTTAAGTTTTTAATAATGGACATATAATATTTGAGAGATACCCTATCAAAGGTAGTAAAGGAGTTTCTAAATATTATGTTATTCCTTTCTTTCCAAACTTCCTATATTAGATGTGCAAAAGAGAGGGTCCATAACTTCTTGAGAGTCTTGCTAAAAAAGGGAGAGTCCCAAGTAGTCCAAGAGTTAGCCAGGGTGGCTAGAGGAGTCTAAAGGATATTAAATTTAAAGAGAAGAAGTCCCTAAATGTGATGGATAACAAGGTAGTGAAGAATGAGGTGGGGAATGGTTTCAAGGTCATAACCTTGTTGTGAAGGCAAATCCACAAGAAAATGTTTACTTTGGGACTCAACTATTTATCTCAGATATTAAATCAAGGAAAATAAGAAGGATTAGGAGGTAAAGTTTTGAAATATCTAGATCTCACTTTATATTCACCACATGTGAGGCCTACCCAAGACAATGAGTCATCTTTATGAATATTTGGGATGTGAGTAGAAAGGAGTAAGTTAAGATTGGAGATGATAATAGTAAGCCATAGGGTGGAGTTAGGGACATGAATATGTTTCCAAATTATTTAGCCACCCTAAAAATAAAAATAATATGAAACCGAGGTGCCATAGAGGAGTTAAATCTGATCTTTGACCTGAAACCATGGTTCAAGGTCAAATTTAGGAAGATCAAGTATCCAAGGGTCCTCCCAAAATTGAATTATATTTCCATTTACAAGATTTCATTTATGGCCATGATTGATGATATCCTTACCTTTGATGAGTAGACTCCAAATAACAAAACCTAAAGTAAAGGTGTTACCATATGCAAAGAGATAGATGGTTTTTATTGAAGATATTTATCTTTGAGGATGTTTGTCCAAAGATTTTATTCATTGATGAATCTCCATACCATTTTGGCTGCAAGTTATTTGTTCATGAATTTTATCCTTCTTAAACCTAGTCTACCATGTTTTTTAAGAGAGAAACACTAGTCCATGCAACCAAGTGGAAACAATTACAAATTTCAGTGCCTGACTAGATAAAAAAAATTAGATCTGATCAAATTTTTGAGCAATGATAGAAGACATTTTGAAGAGGGACATGATATAAAAAATTAGGATTTGAATAATATATTTAAGTAGCACAATATTTTCATCTTGTGATGACATGGCTCCTTTCCAACTGACAAGCTTTTTTGAGAAACATTCAATGAGGGGGTTCCAGAGTTGAATGGGTGTCCTAGTAAATAGTGGCATATGAAAATAAGATGAAGGTAAGGATTTGATGGAGCAACCCAGGATTCTAGAAATTCAAACCTATCTTAAAATTAGAGTATTAAGGAAAGAAAGAGTATATTTTTCAAAGTTTATCTTCTACATGAAAATGTCCTCATACTTGAGAAGAATGTCCTTGATATTATTTGTTTCCTTAATGGAGATAAAATATAAGTAAATGGTTTCATCCAAAAATTATTGATTAAAAGTGGTAGGGATGCCATTAGTAGAATAGAATCCTTTAATTAATCCCTTAGCATGAGCATTGAGAAGATTCCAACTGAGAGTATTAGATAGCATAATAAAGAGAAATAGGGATACTGGATCCCCTTGCCTAATGCCTCTATTACTATTGAAATAACTATCAGGAGATCTATTGATGAGGATGGAAAAAAAAGTTTTGCTAATAAAATTGAAGATGAGTTTGTGAACAAGATGGTGGAATCTATATTTCTCAAGAACCATGTCAAGATATAACCAATCCACCCTATCGAAAACCTTGCTCATATCTAATTTGAGAATCATTCTTGCCTCCTTACTTAATTGAATTAAATGTAAAGTTTCATGCATAATGAGGATGCCGTATTGGATTTATCTCTCATGAACAAACCCACCCTAATTTTGAGCGACGAGCTTACTCATTAGAGGCTATAGTCAAAGAACCATGATTTTAGTAAAAAATTTATAAATTGCATTGCATCAAATAATAGGGTGAAATTCCTTGAGTCCAGATGCTCTATAAATTTTGGGATTAAGACAATGAAAGTATTACTAACTCTCTTAGTATCTTTCCTGTCAAAAAAAATTTAGATGAAGCTTAAACTAGGTCCAATTTGACAATTTCCCAGAAGGTGTAGAAAAAATCAATTGGAAATCTATTAGGTCCAGGAGCCTTATCCTTTTTAAGGAGAAAAACTATAGTTTTCACATCTTCTTCAATGATTTTGTTGAGATGATGGTATTATCCAAATTGGTAATGAGAATGGGAATTGGTTTAATGAAAGATTGAGCTCTTGTTCTATTGAGAGGTCTGTTAATAGTGAATAGATTCTTGGAAAAATTAATGGTTTCTTCTTTTATCTAATCTGAATCTAGGTGGACTACTCCATATTCACAAATAATTTTTTTCAATTTTCTTATGAATTCTATGATTTAAAGTGGAAAGATGAAAATAATTAGTATTCCAATCTCCTTCATTGATCCAGATCACTCTAGACTTTAGGTTCCAGAAGGTTTCTTCACATGCCACAATGTTGTGATATTCACTAAGGAGAATTTTTTATTTTAAACAGAGTTATTTAGTCATCCCAATGCTAGCTATTTATTGATCTATGTCAGGTAGATCACTTTCAACTTTCTCCTTCTGATGCAAGATGTTGCCAAAGACATTATGATTCTAAATCTTAATGTTTCTTTTGAAATTTTTATTCTTTTGAGCTACTTAGTATATAATAATAACTCGAATGTCAATGTCCCACCAATCTTGTATCCTATCCTTGAGATTTGGATGAGAGAGCTACATATGATCAAATCTAAAGGGAGATTTACCCTATTTTAGATTATTTTCCAAGGTCAAATAAATAGGATTGTGGTTTTAGCCTATGCAAGGGAAGAGAGATTTAAGTCTTGGGATATCATCCAACTAGAATAAACAAGGGATTGGTCCAAATGAACTGGGATCAAATTCTCCCCCAGGTGCCTATTGGTCCAAGTAAATGGAATGCCTTGCAAAAGTGTGTCAAAGAAATTGTTGCTTGAAATTAAATCTGATAGCTCCTACATACTGTTAGTTAAAATGTGGATCCCTCATTTCTTTTCACTGGGGTAAAGAGGTGTGTTAAAGTCACCAATGATGATCAAATGAAAATCCTTGTAAGTTTCTCTAAAAGAAGTAAGATCATACCATATTTTTTTATGAAAAGAATAATTATTTGGAGTGTAAATGTTTGAAAAGATCCAATAATTATTTGAATTTTTATCAAGGAAGAGGATCAAAAAATGATGTTGGATTTTAAATATCACATCTCCAATAAGAAAATTTTCATCCCAAAAAGTATCTATGATTCGAGATTCCCCTATTGAATTAACCAAAGCCATCTTGGCACCTAAACAGACTTTATTTTGGATTTATTCTAAGCTATTTTCTTGCATGTTAGTTTCTTGAATTGTAATGATTGAAGGGAGTTTATTTTTTTAAAGATATGTAAACATTTGATGTTTGTTTTAGTGATTCATACATTTTATATTCCAAATAATTATTTTCATGAGATCTTCTTATGATGGGCCTATTGAATATTTTTTTATTGTAAACTAATGACCTTCTACTAGATCCTAGTTTTCTTGATTTTTCCTTGTATTTATTTATTCTTTCTACCCCTTTTTGCTATATTTCTAACATTCAAGAGAAGATTATTTTTGTTTTCTAATCGAGGGGTGAATGTTTCTTTGTCCTTGTCTCTTCTAACAATCAGAGAAGAGAAATCTTGTTGGAGTGTTGAAAGCATAAAATGGTCTAACTAATTTACTACATTTTATTCACATTCTTCTTTAATTTCAAGATACATGGATTTAATTGGGGGATCTTTTTCTGTTCACCTACTTCTTCCTCATAGGATTGGAGACATTTGAATTTATTTATAGTGATACATAGTTGTTGATTAGTCAATGAGGATAAATTAGGTTGAAATATACTAACCTATGACAAAAGTGGAATGACCTTATCATTTGATACATCTTTGGCTAGTGATTTTAACAATCTTTTCGAGTAAAATCTCTTTTAAGTGCTCGGTTTTTGTCTACTTAAAAGTATGCTACTTTAATCCCATTTTCTATGGAACAAGGGTGAGATGAGATGCTTCTGAGGGTTTTGGATCATCATGTTTATGCATCCAGTGTTATTTTTCCTTTATAAAAATAATGGTATTTCCTTTTTTAATGAAAGTTGGATATTCCTTGGTTGGGTGACCTAGTTTTCCATAATAGTCACATTTTAAAGCTAAGTTTCTGTATTCAATATTTTGGATCCATTCTCCAATATATTATTCTAATACACTTGATTTAGGTAGGTCTTGGTTCATAAAAGCATTAATACAAAATCTTGCATGAACTAGGCATTTTTTTTTTATGTGGAGTCAAAATAAATCAAATAACCCATCATTTTAACTATACTAATGAAAAAATCCTCATCCTAGAATTCAAGAGGAAGGATTGGAATATGGACACATATGGGCATGATATTTATTCTTTCCTATTCCAAGTCAAACCAAGGTTTCATTGTTTTAAAAAAGAGGCCAAACTTACCCAAAAACTAGGGACCTCCAACAAGAATGTTTGCATAGTCTTCTCTTTAATGAATCAGATTAATAAGAAAAGTGGATGTTATTTTATATTGAATAAAGATATATTTTATCTTTCATTTGAAGAGGGTCATTAATAGTCCTAAACAATTTATTTTATATAAAAGTGGTAATCATTCTATAGAATCAATATATTTGTTTATCATCAATTTAATGTTATATCATGATGTGTAAAATTATGTGTGCATGTATTTTATTTTATTATGAAGTTATCATAGGCCTATTATAATATTTTTATGAATCCTAATGAAATAATTGACTTTACCTTTTTTCTATATTATTTGGAGAATGTGGCAATGTTAAAAACTCATGTGAATTATGTTCCATACTAATGTAATGACTAGATGGTATCCTAATGCAATAAGTGAGTTGATCATAATGTAATAGTAGTTTAAAATTTTAATCACATATATAATTCAACTAAAATGTTTCAAAAAATAATTTAATAATTATAAGATATCCTAATGTAATGCGTGAGTGATCCTAAATTCAATATTAACTATAAAATGTAGTAGCATATAAAATGCATGTAAATTATGTCACAAACAAACACAATTATTAAAGGATATTCTAACAAAATTATGTAGCTAATCCTACTTAAATATCAATTATAATATGTGGTAGCATAGATAATAAATGTAAATTAATTAAAATACTAACATAATTATTATAAGGTATCCCAATGCGTGAGCGAGTTGATCTAAATGAAATCTTGGCTTCAAAATGTGGTATCATAGAGAATGAACAAAAAATATTTGAAAAAATATTTAAACGATTCTATGATATCCTAATGCAATGAATGAGTTAACACTAATGTAGTCCTAGTTTAAAAATATAGAAACACATAATGTTTAATATTCTAATTGTAGACACCTAAATTTCCTTTAGTGTCAAAGATAAATAGTGGTAAGAATCAATGCATATCAAAACCTTTTATAATTGAGATACCAAAAATCAAAAAAATCAAAGCAAAAAAAGAAGAGAGAGAAAAATATACTTTAAAAAAAAGCAAAAAAGAATTAAAAAAATCAAAAATCAGAAAAAGAAATAAATCCATCCAAATGTGAAAACCATTTCTATGGTGCATTGGGAAAGTAACATGATGAAAACCAATTTTTGGCATCATGCATAGAATAATCAATTGTCTACAAGTACCATGCACTTAGGGGCAAGTTCATTCCATTTTAATCCTATGTATTCTAAACCATCCCTCCATCCTTACCCATCCTAAAACATTTTTAATCCCATCCTATTACCCTAAACCATCCATGGTTACTTATCCTAGGTTATCCTAAATCATACTTACCCACCCTATGCCTATTCAATCCATTATAAACTCCTCCTTGCCATCATAAAACCATCATTCTTCCCATTTTGAATTTGATAAGGAAATGGAAATGTCTTGAGACATGTTATTAGAAACATCTTGGTGTGTCTTTACAACACTATTTTGACAACTAGACACTTGGTTCTTATCTCATGTATTCCCTAGAGTTTATCATCTTAAGTCCAATCCATTCCTATTCATCCATGCTTCATATATAATGTATTCCTTCCATCCCCTACCACTCACTCCTAGGTGCTAGAATATCATTTTCCCTTTGTTGGTTTTCCTTGTATATAATCTTATAAATCCAAAAAAATAAAAAAATAAAACATTATAAACTTCAACAAAATATAAAAATATACAAACTCCAAAAAAAATCCAAAACATTGAAAAACCCAAAAAAAATCCAAAAACATTATAAACTTCAAAAAAAATATAAAAACATTACAAAACCCAACAAAATTCAAAAAAATATAAATTGTAGTTAAAATCCAAAACATTAGAAAATCCATCAAAATCCAACAAAACAAAATCCAAAATATAATTAAAAAATTCCTTGTCCTTAGTTACGTACCCTAGTCATCCCCTATATAGATTACTCATTAGACAGTTCAACATTATCAAAAATTGCTATGTCAAAGGTTTCTACTTTAGCCAAGTAAATCTAAAAAAGTCATTTGATTAATTGTTTTAAGTCATTTGATTACCTATTTTAGTCGTTTTCTTACTTGTTTTAGTCATTTGCTTACATCTATGTATAGTCATTTACTATCTATTACATCATGGGTGTTTACTTGCTTCTACAAGTGTTTATTTTACTTACATCATTTTCATTGTAGCAAACGTCTCTTTTTTTATCTTATCTCTATTGTTGTTTCTTGTGTCTAGATCACTATGCATGTTACTAGTGGTGTTATTATGATCTTCCATATCATGATGCACTAAGTTTTGCCCTTGTGAATCTAATAGTCTTTATGAATATTACATGATAGTCATCATGGTTTTTCTATACCATTGATGCATATTGTCATACACAATATCAAAAATTAGGTTGCCCAACTCTTACTCGGTTGGAATTATTATCAGAAACCTAATGGAAAGAATGAGATAAACATAAGGCAACTATCAAACCATCTCACATTCTCAGACAAAGCATATGTGAGTCATATCTCTTTTTCATCCATCATTATCTCATCCATTTTATTGAATCATTTGATCCATAATCATTAATCCATATGGTCACTTCATTTATTTGTTAATGTTTGCATACTCATCATCAATAACCATTTCCTAATATTTCTATTTAATCTCTCACACTTATCGATTGGGACTAACAAAATCCCATTTTCCATTCTTTTTCCATTATCAAATCACAATGTTCAATCATTAACTTAGGTATGTCACTAACATCCATGGATTAATCTTACCTTACATCATCACTTCTCTTCTCATATTGGGATAAATACATATGGTCTAATATCCACCCATAGACATTGTCTAAGTGGATTATGTAGCCAGTGCTTAGATACATGGGGTCTTTAGGGTCAGCTCATCCACTACCTCTAACATCATCCATCCAAGCCTTCTCATCCTCAACTTATACTATTATTTTGAATTTAGATAGCATTGATTTTCTAATTTTTATTAGTTATGCTTGTCTTTTGTGTTTAATCTCACTTATGTTTTGAACTGGTATGAACTACATGTTGTTATATTAGATTTTCTATTTAGCTATACGTTTTTCTAGCATAATAGTGAATTTGGAACACCTTTTAGCAAAATTTTGAGGCCAAATAGTGAAATTATCCCCCTTTTCTTTCATTTTTGTACTTTTCAATCTTGGCAACATTTTTATGAGATAACAATGAATTCATGACACTCTATAGTGAAATTGTGACATCTAGAAATTAAATCACTATTCCTAAAAGTGAAATTGCAATTTTCCTTAGTGAAATCACTTTTGTATGCACTAATTTTGTCATTTATTATAGTTTTAACAATTTTACCATTGCGTTTTTCAGTTTTGCCATTTTATTTACAATTTTACCACTATGTTTTATGTTTTTGCTACTAAGTTTTATATTTTTGCTAGTAACTTTAAGAAAAACACTGCCTACTTTGACAAAGATGTTTCTAAATTTAATAAAAAAGCTACTAAGTGTTACAAAAATTCTACTAGGTTTTGTGAGCATTGAATTTGTCAATGTGTGTAGTGAATTCATTTTCATTTTGAGTGTCCATTTTTTAATCCTTATCCAAATAATCCTTATTTTAAACCAGGGTTCCATCTAACCAATTTTGATTCAAATTCATATTTGAATCAATATCAAATCAATAACCAATCCAATCCAAATATGAGTTTGAATATGTATTCATCCTCATCCATCAATCAATCAAAACCAAACTTGAATAGTCATTCAAGTTTTCCAAATCAACCTTTCTATAGTAATCAAAATCAATCCTTTGATTTTGCATCTAATTCTCCCCAAAACTCAAACCCAAACTTCTTCACCAATCCATCTAGTTCTAACTTTAGCACCTATCTAAATCAAACTTTTGATTCACCTTCATTACAAATTTAAAATCTACATTTGAACCAAAATCTATTCATAAATCAAACTTTCATTTAGTCCAATCCAACTACATTCCATAAAAATCAGCCTTTCAACTCCTACACCCATCAAAACCAACCTTTCTATAGTCATCAAAATCAATCATTTGATTTTGCATCCAACCCATTCCCAAAATTTAACCAAACTACATCAAATTCGCATTTATTCACAAAACTAGTAGATTCAAGTCCATCAACCTTTACAAATCCATCTTTCCAATATCAAGCTACCTCTTTAGTCCACTTAATTACTAGGGAATCCCAAAACATTTGACATCAACATCACCTTGCCACTATTGATCCTATTTTACAAAATCAACCAAGTCTCCCTTCCACTAGTTATAGCTTTGATTCTAACATACCATATCACACTACCAAAAATAATCCAATTCTAGCACCCCTACCATCTAATATAACTTCACCCCCAAAGATGCATCAAATTCAAAACTCCCAACCTATCAAAATCATCATCATGCATATTAATAAAAAATAACTCCTTTAGGGGAACCTTATGATGTATTATATCAAAAATTGATCACTGTGAACCTAGTCATATATCCAAACACCAAATACTTTAAGCCAAATGTCTCAAAACCTAAGTGGTATATACCTAGTGAATATTTTGATTATCATAGAATTAAAGGTCATTTTATAAATTTTTGTATGAGACCAAAGCATTATATCCAAGATCTAACTGACTAAGGATACATCAAGATAAAGCCAAGTGTATCCATGTCTAAAAATCATAGTTTGGGGACATGCCAAGATGTCTTTCTTGAGCCTAATAAGCCACACCACTTCCAAGTCAAGGTCATAACCTTCAATCCATTTCATAATATCCTATTGTTGACACATCTATTTTCAACCAATCCATAGCCAATCAACCTGCCTTGGACAACCATGGTTTACCATCCATTTTTAATTAAGAGCCCATATTTATTGAATAGTTTATTTTCAAATAAAAACCTATCTTTGATCACAATCCTATTTTTGACAAAGATACCATTTCTAACAAAGATCCTATCTTGGAGAAAACCTCCTTTAACCAACATAACCTATTACTCATTGTCCAACCACCCAAATCCTTCTCACCTATTAAATCTCCCATTATCCCACAACATGTGCACCCAAATTGATAGAGGTAATTATAGATAAAATAATTCATGAACAAGGAATTATCAAACCCATCCATTTTGAAGTAAATTATAGACTACATAGCATCAAATACACATCATTTGAAAATCAATGTAAAGATGTTAGTTGTAATTTTATGGTTTCTATGGTAACGTCATCCATAATGAAAATAGGATCCATTCATAGTCTTTATGAGGGATTTTTTGTCATCACTCTTTTCATAAACATTACTAATCCTGCCTTCCATCTTGAAATCTAGTATCCTACACCTTTTGATTGGGACCAATGATCTTACTTATATTTAAATTCCTTTAATGATAATAAAATAATTATAGACTTCCTAGCTGGTCTCCTATCATAAGAGCATCAAAAAACATCTACATATTATGTGGAACATGTGTACCTCAATCAAAATAAATCATATAATCTAAATATAAAATCCACACCCCATAGTGAAAACATCTTTGAGGCACTATCAGATGATCAAAATACAAATTTCAATCAAAATTCAAATAAAAATATAAAAAATCAAAAATATGAGTCCCTTAATAAAAACTTCTTCGAGGCACTATTAGACAATCCAAATTTGAATCCCAATAAAAACAATAAAAAAGAATCCTTTGGTGAAAACCATTCTAAGGTGCCAATAGTTTACAAAATTAATATATTCTTTACATTATCATAGATTTAGGATGTATCCCCATCAAAAATTCAAGATATCATTGAAGAATCATTAAATTCTCAAAACATCCCACTTGTAGTTACTCCCAGTCTTACTAAATCTGAGATAGTTGGTCCCATTCACCCTTTACATCATGAAATATATACTAATTCCCACTATAATTCCATCCATCCAAATAATTCATGCACTCAACACACATATTTCATCCAACATACTTTCCACTTCACCTTGTTTGGCAACACCCTCTATTGTAGGGGATATGACTATATCTTGATAAATTTGGAAGAAGCCAACCAAGAAATCAATAAAGTTACTAAAGACATCTCTAGAATTCATACTTTAAATATCAATAGTGGTAAGCATTATGCATCTCTGACCCTTTTATAAGTGATATGCCAAAAATAAAAAAAGAAGAAAAAAAGAAAAAAAAGCAAAAAAAATCATAAAGAGAAATAAATTCATCCAAAGGTGAAAATCATTTGTATGGCACATTAGGCAATTACCATGATGAAAACTAAATTTTGGCATCATAAATAAAATAATTAATTATCTACAAGTACCCTACACTTGGGAGCAAGCTCATTCCATTTCAAACTTATGCATTCTAAATCATCCCTCCATCCTTACCCATCCTACAACATTTTTAATCCCATCCTTTTACCCTAAACCATCCATGGTTACATATCCTAAGTTATCCTCAAGCATACTTATCCATCTTATGCCTATATAATCCATACTAAACTCCTCCTCAACCAACATACACCATCTTTTATTACCCTTACCTATTCAAATGCATCCTTATCCATTTAATACCAAACTCATCCAATCTTTTCCATGATAAAACCATCCTTCTTCATATTTTGGCCTTGATAAGGAAATGTAAACATCTTGAGAAATGTTCATAAAAACATCTTGGAATATTTTTTTTATGCTATTTTTACAACTAGATGTTTGGTTCTTATCTCATGTGTTCCTTAGAGTTTATCATCTTAATTCCAATTCATTCCTATTCATCCATACTCCATATATACTAGAATATTCCTTCCATCCCCTACCACTCACTTGTAGGTGCTAGAATATTGTTTTCCATTTGTTAGTATTCCTTGTATATAACATTATAAATCCAAAAAGAAATCTGAAAACATTTCAAAACATAAAAAAAAATCCAAAAATATTGAAAAACCCCAAAAAATATAAAACATTAGAAAATCCATCTAAATCTAAAAAAAAAATACCTTGTCCTTAGTTACGACCCTAGTCATCCCCTATACATATTACTCATTGAATAGTTCAACATTATCAAAAATTTCATATACCAAAGGGTTCTACTCTAGGCAAGGACATCCTAAAAATTCATTTGCTTACTTGTTTGAGTTATTTTCTTTACTTGTTTTACATGTATGTATAGTCATTTACTATCTTTTACATCATGGGTATTTACTTGCTTCTATAGTGTTTGCTTGCTTCTATGTTTATTTTAATTACTTCATTTTTCATTATCTTTATTGTTGTTTCTTGTGTCTAGATCACTATACGCATTACTAATGGTGTTATTATGATCTTCCATATCATGATGAAGTAAGTTTTGTCATTGTGAATCTCCTAGTATTTACAAATATTACACAATAGTCATCATGGTTTTTATATACCATTGGTGCATATTTCAATATGTAATATAAAAAATTATGTTTCTCAACTCTTGCTCAATTGAAATTATTGTCAAAAACCCAATAGAAAGAATGAAATAAACATAAGGCAGTTATCAAACCGTCTCACATTCTCAAAAGAAGCATATGTGTGTCATATCTCTTTTTCATTCATCCTTATCTTATCCATGTTGTCTAAATAATTTGATCTATCATCATTAATCCATGTAGATGCTTCATTTATTTGTTAGTGCTTGCATATTCATCATCCATAATCATTCCCTAATATTTCCATTCAATCTCCTACACTTGTTGATTAGGACTCAGGAAATCACATTTTCCATCCTTTATATTCCATAATATCACCATGTTAAATCATTAACTTAGGTATTTTACTAACATACATGGGTCAATCTTACCTTAAATCATCACTTCTCTTCTTATATTAGTATAACTACTTATGGTCTGATATCCAGACATAGACATCATCTAAGTGGATTATTTAGGCAACTCTTAAAGACATGCAGTCTCTAGTATCAACTTAGCCACCACCATCATCCATCATCTTAATAATTTCATCCACATTTTATACTATCACTTAATCAAAGTTCTATATCTCCTTATCAATGCTTGAAAATATCAATTTTGTAAATCTTTATCACAAATCAAATAACCTATATTTTCATTTTTTGGTCTGTGGCTTACCATCATTGGGATATATCATTTCCACATCCACTCGTGAGACCCTTGAGTCTAAGCAAAATCTAATAATGTAGTCTATAAAGTGGGAAATATACTTTTTCCAATATATTCTCTAGCATTTAAGAGTTAGGGTTAAATAGTTTTACATGCACTCTCTACAATTTTGTGAAGATTATTATTGAGACAAGTATCTATATTATTGATGATAGTTTTTTGATTTCCATCCCTTCATCCATCTCATTCTTCATTATTTTTTCAAATATTAAGGCACCAATAAATCAATTTACTCCAAGTTTTGTTTTAAAATTTTTGCAATAATTTATCAACGTAAAATCCATAATCATTTGCAAAATCAATACCTTTTTCTATTTATAGATCCATAGTTTAATATTGCTAGGGTATATCATTCCCACACCTTCTCAACCAACCCCTGAGTCATTAATAAACAACAGTACATGTGCAATCTCCAAGTGGTTAAAACTATTTTATTTCAAATCAAAAATCTAGCTTTAATTAACTAGAGGCAACTTTTTACATTACCAACATATTACAAATTTGACATCAATCCTGAAATAACTTGATATTTTCTTCATCTCTTTAACTATTTCCTTTTTGCATAAATTTTAATCATTTGTTCATTTCTCACACAAACCCTTGAGGGGGCATCATCGCACTTATTTTCATTCATTTGGGGTAATTTTTTTGCTTTTATTTTCTATCATCAACATTTTACTTCTTTTATTCTTCAAAATAATATTACTTCACAATACCATTTCAAAGAGGGATAAATGTAGACACCTAGATTTTATTTAGTGTCAAAATTCACCTAAATTTTATTAATCATTCTTATTAAATTAATAATTAACATTTCTTCTTTAAATAATTTAATTGATTAATTCAAATGTTTTGAAAAAGTCAATTATGCACATTTTAATATTTATTTTTATTAATTAATTCTAGAGTTTCTACCTAATCAAACATATATCACTTTTCTCTCCCTCATCCCAACCAAATACATAAAAATATCTAGCTCTTGTGACTCCTCCTCTATGTTTTCAATCCATTTTGACAAAGTCTTGTTGAGTCAGCTAACCAATCCCTCTTTTTCATCCACCAAGTTAAAACGGTCTCCATCCTCATGGATGAGGGCTCAACCTCAACCGTTGATCATTTGGAACATTGAAAAATTACAAATGATCCTCCACCATTGGATCCTTTTCTAGGCTTATATTAATAATCTTGCACATCTCCATTTTTAATAATGAGAATCCTTTGCCATCACAATCAAATCCCTTTTGAGATCACAAATTTGAAAGATCACAATCATACTCATAATCACAATCATATCTTTTAAAATTAGAAAATATTTCATCCAAAGTGCATCAAAGTGAATCAAATTCATCCTTTTGCACTAAAATGCTACCCATTCTCCCTTTGCAATGGAGGAGTGAGCACCATATTCTTAATAGAGCAAATCAGATTCAAATCACAATGGAGGATTCTTGTATCTCAACTGTGAAGTTTTGATTATTATTTTTTACATTTTTTTCTCTATTTTTAGTTTAATTTAGATTAGATTAGTTCATTGTATTTGTATTTATAATTAGTTAATACACTAATAACTAAGTAAGTTTGACAAGATATCCTAATGTGATGAGAGAGTTGACCTAGATAAGATATAATTTGTTAAGTAAAATGTGATAGTGATGATAATTCACATGATTTTTCAAATAATATAATTAATTAATTATAAGGTATCATGATGTAATAAATGAGTTGACCATAATGTAATATTAATTGTAAAATGTGGTAGCATAAACAATAAATGTGAATTATTTAAAAAACTAATGAAATTAATACATGATATTTTGATTCATATTGTGATGAGTGTGTTGACCCTAATGAGATATTGGATTTAAATATCATGGTATAGAAAGTTAAGTTTACTTGTTTAAGTAACTAATAAACCAAGTTCATGATATCCTAATATAATGATTGAATTCATCTTGATGCAATGTGTGAACTTATCCAATGCAATGGATGAATTGACATTATAATAATGAGTGAGTTGACATTAAATACATTAAAAAAAATTTAAACCAATGAAATGATTATAATATATTTAAGATGTAAAAATGTAATTCTAGCATAATATTATAGTGAAATTATTACACAATTTAATGTAATCATATCCAAAACTCAATATATACTAATACAATCTCAATTAAAATATAACATATCATAATACAATCCTAGTCAAAACTATTTATAATTTCTAAACTTGTTCCATATAAATATTCTTATACAATTAAAAAAATCCTTATAAATAATAAATATAAGTCTCTAACCAAAAATTAAAAAATTAAAAAAAATAATAATAAAATAATAAAAAAATAAAAAAATAAATCTTCATAAATGAAAATCTAAACTCAAAACATTTTTTTTGATAATTTTTGAGATGCATGTAACACCAAGGTTTTTCATTATCAATTTTGGATGTTTTTCAAATTTTATCCTAATTCTCCACAATATTATCTCCATCTTATATAAAATTAACTAACTTTTTTAAAAATCCACTTCTCTATTATTTTCCTCAACCAAATGTTTTTCCTTGTATACATCAATTTATTGTCTAGAATATGCAAATGTGCCAAACCCATGCTTTATTTTTATTTTATGATATTTAAAATGTCAAAATTATGATATAAATTTTTATTTAAATGTATATAAAACATGTCATAAATAAAAATTACATCAAAATCTAAACATATAATAAGGAATGTTGAAATTCTAACATGAAAATCTATTAAAAAAAATTTAAGTGATTTTTTTTTTTTTTTTTAAAATTTATTTATTAATAATGCATGCCCATTATGACCCAAAATTTTGGTATTATTAATATATGTCAAAATTTATATGGAAATGGATCTCAAAATATGCAGAAAATGTAATAATCCAAAAAAAATTTAGTCAGTGAAGATCATTGTGAGAAATACCAAAAGTATATAAAAGTAACAAGAATAATTTCCCAATTTATCTTCCAAAATTCTCTTCCATTTCACTAAAAAAATTTCTAGTGAGCGTAATGTATTGGTTATTCTCTTGATGCTTCTCTAGTGAGTATAATTAATGAGTTCACCGAGTGTAATCTCATGCATATTATAATAATCAAGAAAATACCAAAGTAGCATAAGAATACAAGGCATCACCTGTAACATTTTTTTTTTAAGTTGTGATTTTTTCTATGTAAACTCATATATTTGGATAATGATTTACACAAGGATACCTAAACTCATACATTTTAAGTAGTATTTTTATAGTTAAATAGTCAAATAAACCTCTAATCATTGCATAAAAGCAGATTGACATATAATTTATTATTTTCATTCATGTTATAAAAATAATTTAGTATTTATATTCTTGTTATAAGTTAGTATTTTTATGATTACATATCTCTTTTTAATCATATTTTATCAAATATGTAAAATTATAATTTTGACATTTTGATTTGGATAAGAGATTCTTCCATTATTTCTCAATATTTCTAGGTACGATTCTTCCTTTATGTTTGTGATGATGCCCTTTAATGGTTATTTTTGTATAATTTTACTCTATTTTATATATAAATATGCTAAGCAATCCCTTAATCTAATGTTTTACACCATTAAAAGATGCAATTAATTAAGAACCATTAACACTAATATTTAAAATCTAGTTAATGTGAATTATCCTTTTTTATGAAAATAGTTAGATGGATCATAACTATTTCATCATTTAAATTGTAATAAAGAATTGAAATTTATAATGTAAAATAAATATATCGGTTGATATTTTATAGAGAAGATGTGAGTAGTGATGATTAATAGTTCAACACATTTAGTATTTTCAAAATTTATGGTGATAAATTTTAACAACGTTGGCCTCCATAATAGTTATTCAAAAAATAATATAGATTACCATTTGTCATTTGATTAGACAAATGATTTTTGGTTCTATTTATTTATTTTTAATCTTCATTAGTTTGATGGTCTAGTTTTTAATAAAAGTTTGGATTAGAAACATTTTACTGGCCATTGGATTATATTCACTAAACTTTAAGTATAGTAATTATATTTCAGTGAAATTTTATAGATATATTTAACCTCACAATGTGTATGTGTGTGTGTCTACACACACATTTAGAATTAATAATTTTATTTATTTAATTGTGAGTAGTTATTTTATAATTTTTTGATGAATATAAAATGATGAAATAAATCATTGATTCAAATAATCATGAAATCTATTGATCAAATTCAAAAATATTTAGTGTTACTATTTATAAATCAAATTATAAACATTTTTAATCATTTATAAAATTTTATATATTTTTGAATTTTTAGTAAATGAATATGTTTTTCTAAGCTTATGCTAGCTTTCTTGGCATGTGATGCTTTTCCAAGATAGTGATGTTATTATAAGCTTGAGATTATTTTTCATGCTTGAAATGCTTTTTTAACTAAGTCTACAATATTTTTTTAGACATGGGATTATTTTATAAGCTTGTGATGTGTTTCTAATCTTATGATGGTTTTACAATTCTTTGATGATTTTCAAATCTTATGATTATTTTCAAAGATGAAATTTGTTAGGTCTATGATTATTTCATAAGATTATAGTGATTTTAAAGACCCTATGCTGTACAAAAATATTATTGATATTTTTCTAAGCATGCACATTAATATTTTTTTATCATAAATTTATATTTAACAATAACCCAAAAACATTATTTAGATCTAAATTTCAAGTAGGTAGGATGTTTCAATTAATTCACTAAGTACATAATATTTTAGAAGATGAAGTATTTAATGGGTGAATGCACAAAGGGTGAACATCCCTTTAAAAAAAGAAATAGTTAAAAGGTGGGTTTTAACAAACCCTAAGGGGTGTATGCCCTTTAAAAGTATCCTAAAAACTTGTGTAAAATACAAACTTATGTTTTCATTTCATTTTTCAATGTTCATTCATAATTTTAAAGGAAAAAAGAGGGAATATGTTTTACTCTTATTCATACATCCTTACTAAGATTCCACACTGGCATCACAGTCCTAAGTATGTGGTTTTTTTTTCTTTAAGGCATGCTTTCTACTTATAATTACATGTATCTCATAAAATCCTTAAATTACCAAATATATATATATATATATATATATATATATATATATTAATTTGTCACTTTAGATTATTTATTTGATGAAACCATTGTCTAAATAAAACCTATAACCAAATAATGATGAAAATACCCAACATTTTACTTTTCAAAAGAAGAATAATAATTATATCAATAATATAATTCAAAGAGGAAACAGTTAGAAATTATCATTAATAGTTTTCATGACTCTTCAAAACACAGGGCTCATATTTCATTTTCTAATATTTTAGAGGTCATTTATAATAAAGTAGGAAATGTCAATTTATTAATTGATGCAATTCAACATGAAAGAGATGTATTAAAATAATTTTTTTCTAATAAATTTTTATATTTGGATATTAAGTAACAAACATAAATAATATTAATTATGTGCTTTATTTCATATGCCTAGAACCATTGAACCACCATCAACATGTCACAAAAACATTAACATTGATTGTTTTTTTCATGAAGATATTTAAAAACATTTTGAGATAGGTGTGGATGGTATTTGATCAGCATCCATGTAATAATGATGAGGTTTCATTGTATTTTTTGATGAAAATTATAATGAGTTTATTCTCAAATAAATTAGAAATTATTTTGACAATAAGGAATCCCAAGATAAGGGGTGAGACCTCATTTAATATATCTAGTGCCAAGCATATACATATAATTATTATCACTATTGTGCTAAAATTTCAAATCTTAATGATATTATGAAATAGTGCACAATTTAGACCAAAATCACTAAAACACTCTAAATCATCTACACATGTCATGTGCAAGTGTTGATTCTTGTCTATTGATCCCTGTTGGGGCAAGGCATTTTATAGAATGATTATCTTTTCTTAATTCACTTCAATTAAAATTGTGATCATGTAAAATGACATCCTAGACCACTAAAATATTATATTCGGCCACACACATCATGTGCATGTGTCAATTCACATTTGTATTACCCTAATTGGGGTATTATCCTCTATGCAACTAATATATTCTTCTGATTATAATCCATTCAAATTATGACTTAGTAGAATGACATTTATGATTAGGTTGATTAAACATGTAACAATTTTATAAAGAATTATAGAAACTAATCAAGATCATTTAAGCAAATCAAAACTAAATTAGGAGATTAAGTGAAAAATACATGAAAGTTGTTGAATATCTATTTCAAGGAAATTCATTATTCAAATCTACATCATGCCTGACATCATCATAGGGGTGTCATCCACAAGGAATTAATAGAGGAAAATATCTAGAACAAGGCTTCCCATGCCTTATTAATGCTTCATTTTTCCAAATATTGATGACCATATTTATTGCTTGTCCATCTAAGATTGAATATATCCATGGACACACATATTGATCTCAAGATGGATGGTTATGATTGATTTTGAACATTCAAAAAAGATTTAAATAAATGAGCCAAGACCATAAATTTTAAGCTATTTTTGTCTAAACTTACTATGAAAAAATATCTTCACATAACCTTCAATTGAGTAATATTATTATGCAAGAATATTGTTAGAGATACTTCAATCACTCCCCAAATTGACAAATCTAGGAGCCAAATCCATTGGTGAGATAATATATGAAAAAGGCGCATGCTACATTGCATTAATGAAGAATTGGAGCATCTAATATAGGTATAAGAAAACTTATTGACTATTTTTGGAGGAGAGTCACTACTTGGAAGGTAATACTTATCTTACTCTCATAATTGTTTTTTTGAGTTCATTAACATTGCCCCTTGAGGGAGTAGGCTTATCATGCTACTTCTTTATGCTTATTATGGATAATATCTACTAACACATGGGATAACTTGTTTCATAATCCTATTCTACATTCTAGCATGCTTGGTGGGACTGTGCATCTCACATATCAATTTATCCTTTCTAATTTACCACTTAGACCCTCATTTTGAGGTTGCTTTGCTTTTCTTTCCTTTCCTTTTTTTTGTGTTTTATAAATTTTGGACCAAATGGTGGAATCAACCTGTAGTTAATAAATTCATATTTAACATTATTGAAATTTACCTATTGAATGGGGAGATCATCTTGAGTAACAGTGAGGTCGCCTATGCAAATGGTGAAATTGACTATTTGTTTTATTATTTCTAGAATAATAAGGTTTTATTCCTAGGTAAATAAATAGGTCTAAGTAAAGTAAATTAGTAAATAATATTCAATAATTAGGCTACTAATTTGTGTAAATAGATTTGTATTTTTGCCTTTTCTAAATATAGTAATAAATAAGATAAATATACTTAATTAATTATGAATGATCCAGACTAAGGCAAGGTCTAATACTAGAGGAGAAGGACTAGGAAACTATCAGAAACCAAATCCCAAGGTTCATTTCAAGATTAGATAGGAGTGCCAAAAGTGGGACATACTACTATCCAAGATTGTAGTCCTTTTCTAGAGTTGTTGTCCAGGAGGTATGAGCTTTTTGGGTTCTATTTGGTAGGCCTGTGTTACCCTATTAATGAAATATTGAAGCTTGGAAGATTGTAGATCTCATTGTGTGTCTATTTTAAATCTTCAGAGCCCTATTAGCTCTTCATTATTGAAATTGAATGAAAAATTGTAAAAGATAAATAAGGGGTTAGTGTGTAAAGGATAAACTGGACACACTTCACACCCTATGTGTGGGCATGTTGTCTACATACCAATACTCTTATGAGGGATCAAGCTAATGAAGTTCTCTTATTGAAGTGCCTGATGTAATTGTGTATGATAAATATAACTAGATATAAAAATAGATGTACTTTGGATGGCTAGGGACTAATGCAAAGGATTGAATAAGCTTGAAATGATCTTGGAAGGTTGTATGTAGAGAATAGGGAAGAGTGCTTGAGTGTACTTTCTTGTATTCATTCTTCTTTCCTATGAATGAGTGTCAACCCTTTTAAATAGACTTTGAATGGAATTTTATAGTAAAAGGAATGATCATGGGTCAAATGAATTCATGTGAAGATGATAGGGAGAAAGATAATGATTTAGGGGAATATGACCATTAGGACCAATTTTAAATTTGGATAACAACACAAAAATTAAGACACCCTAGGTTTCAGTTCTCCTATCTAAGTTGGGAACTATTATCCTAAGGGAATGAGTCTTAGGGGGATGGATCTGGGCCTAAAAGAGATGCTTGGGCCTGAAAGGGTTAAGTCTAGAAGGCTAGGGATGACTAGGAATTAGTGAAATAATATCCTAGAAGGGTTGTGTGAGTAAGAAAGAGGACATATGGATTAGGTGTCATTAGCCATGCTTAAGTCATCCAATTTCACATTTTATAGGACTAAATTTTCCCCCATTTATTCTAGAGATGGAGTAAATCAAAATACTAGGATAAAGGAAAATAAAAACCATACATTAACTTACATGTAAGGGAGAAGCTCATGAAGCTATGTGATGTTGGATGTGCATAGAGAGAGCATGCTATGAACTGTGAATCTGTAATGAAATCATAAATTTTGATTAGTTCTTACTAGATATGCTATTTCTAACATAATTAATCCAAAACTTAGAATTTTTGGTTGAAAAATATTTCAAGAACATAAAAATAACACAATAACAATGAATTCTCTAAGAAGAGATGTTTTATTACTCAAGATCACAATACAACTATATGCTTATCTCTGAGAAGAGATGTCTGATTTCCATTTTGGGTTACATCTTCATTTATAAATATTTTGAAAGTAAGGGGAGGATGTGGAATGTCACCAATATTTAGGGAGTTTAGGTGGTTTTACTTCCATGATTTAAAACAATACAAAATTATAGGAATTACTATTTTAGAAACTTACTATTTTTAGATTGCACTACTAAAATTGAAATTTGGGCCACTTTCATTAGGTTTTGGGGGATCAAAATACATTTATCAGAGCTCCATGACATCTCACCAATTCTCCTTTTCCTTATATTTCCAATGGTTTAAATGGCAATTCAATTGGAGCTACGATGTAAAAGTTATGGCTCCCAGAAGTTTCATCATCAATTGGGGTGGAACCATCACCCAAATTATTGCCTGAATTATGTCCTAGATAAATAAGATTGTATAAAATTTAAGAAAGAGGAAGAGAAATGAATTAATACACCTCATAAGGTACATGAACCAATACAAAACCTATTGTGATGTTGGATTATGTTGGATGATGATGGGTATGCGTTGAATCAAGATTAATATCATGAATGGATTTGAGTGCCCAATTCTCCAAAAAGTGGATTAAGAATGCAAAGGTTGGCCTTTTGGCTCTATCATTTCCAAATAAGTGAAGTTAATGAATTATTCATGTGTTAATCAATGTCTAGACTATGTGTGCAATCCCTCTAAATAGGTGGCTCAAGAATTCAAAGGTTAGCCCTTTGTCTCCATCATTGCCCTATAAAGTGAAGATATGAAGTGATAATGATATAAAATAGATGTCATATGAGATGGATCATGGAGCCCATAAATGTTTTGTAAATCTAAAAATGTGGCATGGATAGCCTAAATGTATGCTAGAAACTAGGCCACTCTTAGCCATTTCTAAAGATGGAGGTTAGGCTTGCATGAAATCCAATCCAAAAATGATGTACTGGGCTTATATTAAAGCCAAATTGAGAACTTGGGTACTCAAAAAGTTAAACTTATATGAAAGTTCAACTTGAAAGTGATGCCAACCACCTGCAGATGGAGTAAGGCATGTAACTATTGAGAATGCCTAGATGATAAATAAATTTGAAAACAAAAGAAGACCAATGTGTTGTGCATGTTTCCCCAAATCATTATGTCTATAATATGGATTCTAATCTATAAGTTATGTCAATTGTGTAACTTAAAACTAAAAGTGGGAATCATCATGCTACACATGATAAATCCTATATCTAGATTCTCTTAGAAAATTGTATTGAACTACTAATTCTGACTAATCTAGATGTAAAAAAGTTGTAGTTGAAATGAAATTTTGGCCTATTTGTAGGAAACCTTAGTTTTTTATATGTAGATAGGAGTGTCAAAATAAAGATACCAATTGTTTTATCATTTCTAGAAGAATAGGGTTTTATTCCTAATTAAATAAATAAGTCTGAGAAAAATAAATTAATAAATAATATGTAGGAATTATGCTACTAATTTATATAGATAGATTTATATTTTTGCCTTTTCTAAATATATTAATAAATAATATAAATCTAACTTAGCTTAATCTAAATGATCTAGACTGAGGTAGGGTCTGATACTAGAGGAGCAGGTCTAAGAAACTATTAAAAACTAGATCTCAAGGTTTGTTTTTAGATTGGAGTGCCAAAAGTGGGACATCCTGATGTCTGACACTATAGTCCCTTTTTGACACTATTTTCTAGGTCATCTAAGCTTTGTGGGTTATATTTGGCAAGCCTGTGTCACCTTGTCAGTGGAATATCAAATCCTAAAAGCTTCTAGAGCTCATGTGCATCTATTTTAAATATTCAAATCCATATGAGCTTTTCATGCTTGAACTTGAATGAAAACTTTGAATATATAGATAAGGGGTTAGTGTGTAAAGGATACATTAGATGCACTTCACACCCTATGTGTGGACACACTGCTTACATACCAATACACCAAGGAGGGATCAAGCTAATGTAGTTATCCCATTGAAGTGTTTGGTGAAATTGTGTATGATAAATGCAACTAGATGCAAAATTAGATGTACTTGGGATGGATAGGGACTGATGTAAATGATTTAATAAGGTTGAAATGATTTTAGAAGGCTATATGTAGAGAATAGGGAAGAGTGGTTGAGTGTACTTACTTGTATTCTTGCTTCTTTCTTGTGAATGAATGCCAACCCTTATAAATGGACTTTGAATCTTTTATATGGAAACTAATGATCATGGGTTAAATTAATCCACATGAGGCTAATAGGGAAAAATATAATGATTTAGGGGAATATGATTGTTATGACCAATTTTGAATTTAGAAAATAGCACCAAAATTAAGACACCCTATGTTTTAGCACTCTTTTCTAAGTTGGGTACTATTTTTTAAGGGAATGAGACCTAAGGGAATGGATATAGACCTAAAAGAGATACCTAAGCTTGAAAGGGTTAAGTCTAAAAAGCTAAGGATGACTGGGAATCAGTGAAAGAATAGCCTAGAAGGGTTTATGTGAGTAAGAAAGAGGACCTATGGATTGGGTTTCATTATCCATGCTTAAGTCATCTAATTTCACATTTTATATGACTACACTATTGTGTTGTTTGGTCTCTATATGTGTGTTTTTACAAATCAATGAGAGTGACCTAAAGAATAATGATATTGATTTTTAGAATGGTAGGGTTGTCTAAAGATCAACAAGATCATTATGAACCAACTTTGCAAGTAACTACATTGTTTTCATTTTTATCATTTAAGGAAATTTGCCATATGTATTAATGAGATCACTCTGCTAATTAGTGAAATCATCCTAGTAATCAATGAGATCACCACATAGTCTATTTTCTTCTATGTGTATTAGTGTAATTTCCTTGTGAAACAAAGTAATCAATTTTTAGAATGATAATATCACCCTATGTAAAAAATACAGAGTAAAAAAAGAAAATTCAAGTTCATTTTGACATCCTACACCCCTTACTAGACTTCTAACACTCTATTTTGTAGGTATAAGACACTTTACTAGTTTATTTTTTACAAGGAAAAAGGTAAATTTTGATCACATTTGGATTTGCGATAAAAACAAAAACTCATCATAGCTTAAAAATCTTAAGAGTCTTTACTTCAAGTTTATTTGTTGGTTAAAATAATATCAAATTTATTTGACATAATTGTTATTTATGCAAACCAAGCCTGGAATGTATGCTCTCCCCCATCCCCTTTAGGGAACTTAGGTTATCAAAAGTAATTTTCTTTTTGCTATTATTTCTTGGTCCATGTAGAAAAGGAATGTCACAAAGGTGCTCCCTAAGATCTAAGTGACTTGGGTGATTTGAAACCAACCTTAAAGTCCTTTTCTATTTTTATTTATTACATTGTGGCTTGTGGGTGGGAGTCATAGCCTCCCCATGATTCCTTTAGGGAAGTGCTAACCTAGGATTTCATATTTTGACATCATTTCAACCCTATTCCATGGTGGGTTATATAAATCAAGGCATGAGATACTATGATTACTAGAGGGCTAAGTAGCTAGCCTCTCTGATCATAATGAAAACCCAAGTTAAGTCTAGATAACTAGGGGAATCCACTAAGAAGTAAATAGATGGAGCCATTATCCAAAGGAATAGACCTTTACATAGTAAGTTAGTTGATATGAACTCAATTTATGTGATTACATCTCTAGTGTTAACCATACTTGGGACCATCTAGATGTGTGAAACTTATAGTTTTTTAGATAAACCCCATTTAATGCAAAATAATATTAGTGTAGGGTGAGTAGCCCAAAGTTCCATGTCACCAAATGCTTTTTTGAGAGAAGAGTGGGCCTAAAAACCCTACTTTCCATTTGTATCTAAATTTATTAGATTTACAACTTATTTTCTCTGAAGAAGGTGTATATCAATGAAATCCAATAGTATGATGCCATGTTGTCATTTTTTAGTATAAGATGTACACTTTAGTGTTTTTCTTGTTCTTATTTATTTACATTATATTTTGAGTTTAAAAATTGTTTGTATGTGAATCGAAACCCATAGAAAACCAAGTAACTCATTATGCACCATTTATTTTGAATAAAAAGATATTATGTTGGTCAAGTTCAAAACACTTTTTAGCCTTGTTAAAATAATTAAATAATTTTTATTGGTATTTAAAAAAACATTGTTACATTGTTCATTTGAGTCTAAAATATTTACCACTTTTAAAATTTAAATCCCTTTAACCAAAATTTGAAATTTTACCTTTCTAAGTTCTAATCTAAAACATGATTGGTCTATGCTAGAGTCTTGCCTATAACTTAGGCTCAGGTGGTTCACCTTTCATGCTTGGCTTGATTAACTTGGGTAAAATTATCCATTTGGTTTAAATGACATTTTTTTTATACATTTGACTATTATACTCTTACTTTAAACTTAGGTGATCTTGCATTCACTCATGCTCTAAGTTCTTAGACCAAATCACCTTTATTTTTCATGGTGCACCATTGTCATGCCCATTTGTTTTGGGTTTTATGCTTAGGATTTATTGTGTTAATTCACATCATAAGTTTATTTGTTCACATTATAAGCTTCTTAATCCAAAATGTCTTCCTTTAATTTTCCTAATCATAGATCATCATGGTTATGCTTATATTTTTATGATATTGACATACTTTGAACTTAGGTTTTATTATTCTAGACCACACTCTAATTTTCTAGGTTATTTTACCCTCTTCTAATTTACCAATTTCAACCAACCAAGGTTGAATATTCTTGCAATATCTTTCTTCTAATTATGTTGCATCATGTCATTTCTTTTCTAATTATTGTCTTGATTTAACCTTGTATTTATTTAATTGAAGAGTCAAAAAACACATTTTAAATTTTTGTAAAACCAAAATCAAAAAAACTTCTCAAATGTAGAAACCCATCTTCAAACATGCAAAGGTATACTCATAGTGGGGTCTCTTATGGCCCTAGTTATGAGGAAGAGTATTATAATGATGGAGGAGAATACATTGTCATGTTTGATGATATACCAATGACACTAGGATCTTAACATGGTTATTATGAACAACAACCTATAGAGAACAAAGATGAATCCCTCCTTATGTTAATTGAATCAAGAACTAAAGCACCACCTGATTTCCTAATGGAATAATTGTGCATGATTTTTCAAGTAGAGGAATAATATTTAGAGTAACCTCTTACTCATATTACCAAATCTAATGTTGATTTCAATAGCAAAGGGAAAGAACAACTTGTAGAATCCTCTTTAGATGATAAAGGTCTTCCTATCAAGATCCAATAAATTAGTCAATGGTACATGGATCAACTTATCATATACTATTATTTATTTATAAATTCAATTGAAAATATCACTTTTAGGGAATAATAATAAATGATAGACCAAATGAGTTAAGCCTTAGTTAATCCTACATCTATAGTAGACCTTGGGGTTTAACTTGATCGAAACAAACCTATAGACACTTTGTAGTAAGTTAGTTTGATATAGAGTACACTTTTTTCAACCATCAAGAGACTCTTATCCATTCACCGTAACACATTATTCAAGGCCTAGTACATATTAGGGGTACCTTACAAAATACTTTGGTGAGTTATTTCCAAGTGCAAAAATTTCCCATTGTAAACCAAAAATGGTAACAACCATTGGTGAACCACTAAAAAGTACTCAAAAATCAATAGATTTCTTACAGATCACAACAATAGATTCTAAGGAATCAATATAAAACAACTAGAAATCAAAATCAAAATTAGTTGAACCAATAATGTTAGACTTACTCAAATCCAAGAGTAACCCAAAATCAAAATTATAGCCAAAGGGTTCATATCCCTAGAAATACCATGCAATGGGGGTACATTCATACCCAAAAAAATTATTTCCACCAAAAAATGTACCAAATACTCAAGAGTGGAATTTGATGAAAGAAAGAGTCTCTAGAATTGAGATAGCCAACTAAATTGAGAAATTTAAGTTTGACAAGATATGCCCTTATCTATTTGACTTAAGCATTATTTTTGATAAATAAAAAGTTAAGGGGACCCTTGAGAACACATCAAAGAATTTTTTAGTATGCCAAGAGGTAAATTACAACATTATTATTTTCTTTGCTTATTTCCATATAGTTTGGATAGACAAGCATTATATTGGCTCCTCAAATTGCCTAAGGGGTTAGTGATAAATTGGAACTATCCATCAAAAAAATTATCAACCATTTTTCTTATAGATTTAATATTGAGTAAACAGTGGTTGACTTATGCAAAGAAAGATGAAGAAATGGAGAAATATTCACAACATACCTATAGTGGTGGAGATCATTAGTTAGTCATTTCAAACATAATTTACTAGATATGTAGTTAGCTAATATCTTTTCATAGAATCTGCACCCCAAAGTATGTCATAATATAAGACTCGCTTATGCTAAAACATTCAATGAATTATTGATAAGGGTGTGTAGATTGATAAATATATTATTAATAGGCACCTTATGAAAATCTAATCATAGGGTCAAACATCTACTCAAAATCAATCACCTGTTCAAACTACTACTATAGAAAAACCTAAATTGTTTAACAAGAATAAGAACATGGTGGGAAATGGACTAAAAAAATCAAGGAACATAAAACCATTGAAGGCTCTATCAACTACAAATGTATAACCCTATCCACCAACCACTTTTAAAATAACATATCCATGTAAAGGGTTCAATAAATATAGACCATTTAGAAAATTGGGAGAACCTATTGAGGAAGTCTTCTTGAAGCTAATGGCAACTAATTTGATTATATGGCCTATGATAAAACCATTTTTAGAAGATCAACCTAAACCTGATTGGTACCAAGAAGATGAAGTTTGTAATTTCCATCATGTTATCGAACATGTTATTTATCGATGTGTACAATTAAGACATCTTATTGAGGACTTGATTGAAAGTGGTGAAATTATAGTGAAACAAAAAACAAAAACCACTAATAAAGATATGGGCACCTATAAAGACCCATTAAAAAAACATAATCAATAGTAGAAAAAGAATAATTAGAATTAAGGTCAGTGCCAACATCAGTAAGGATAAGGTTAGAAACCTAATTAACATAATCATAATCAGGATCATAATACCCAAACTAATAACCTAGGTTACAACACCATGTCATATGATTATAATAACACCATGGGACATATTTTTTAAAATCACATTACCACCATTATAATCAAGACTCTTTAAATTTCCAACACTTCTCAAAGTGTTGGTCCCCTTATTTTAGAGTTGACACCCTCTTCTTCAATTAACATTGTATTAGGTTTAGGCAATTCTATTGCACCTCAATTTCTATGGGTTAGTATTTATGGACCTCCACCCCATTATTCTAATTATAATCACTCCTTTTTTATTCAAAATTTTTGCAATCACTACTAGATTATCATGATTTACTCTTAAAGTATCTTCACTTTATTCTACTATTGAGTTAAAATTAGACCATGTGTCTTATAGTTCTTCTAATTATAATGACTCTTTATTCACTCAAATTTCATAATCAAAACTAGATGATAGTGATTCATCCTCCAAGGATCGTTGCCTTCTTCTAACACTAAATAAAATATGGATATTATGCCTTTTAATCCTAAACTAAACACTATACCAAAAAAATCCAAACTCTCTCATCATTTTATTGAGAAGCCATATATTATTTAGGACCAACTTAGTAAAACATCTATGCAAATTTATATCTTAGATTTATTTTCTACATCATAAGTCCATAGAATTATATCAAACCTTACCAATTTTAGACACTCGTAGGGCATCTATCTTCAAACTAACAACTTACATTTGATCAAATAGATATGTCTTCCCTTGGTCTAAGACATAATAATCCATTATCTATCGAAGTCATTATATCCCTTCATAAAATTGAGCACTTCTTATAGACATTGGTTTAAGGCTAAACATAGTGTCTATAAATTTGATACAATGGTTGGGATATAATTTTAAGGACATACATCCTAAAATGATCACAAAGTCTATGATAATAATAAAAGAGAGTCTCCAAGGATTATTTACTTGCCAATAAATGCTGGGCCTCTTACCCCAAGTACCCTATGCCATGTTATGGTCATTTATCTACCTTATAATGTATTATTGTTATACTTGGATCCATAAAGTACATGTTGTTCCTTCTACCTTGTATCAGTGTCTCAAGTTTCCCCATTTGGGAATTGAGGTCACCATTTATACTGATTTTTAGCCATACCAATATTACAAATTCCTAGAGGCTGAATATGACAATTATAACTATTGCCCTAGATCTAAATTTATAGCCTAAAAGAACAAGAAAAAGGTTTTTGAAAAACCCAAATCTAATTATATAGACCCTAGTGATCTTGCTTCCACTTTGGCCAATTTATTTCCCCTAGTATTTGTAAATTTGATCACTATTAAGGATATGGGAATTTACAAGTGCCATATAAAAGATGTCTTTCATATTTAAAAATTTACTAAATCTCCTAAATCCTATGGAAGACCTAAAATTTCTAAAATTCCTTGTAGGCCCAATGTGATTTGGCAGAATAAAATCACAAAGAAACCACTAGTGGTTTTTGTACTATCAACTTCACAAATTAGGATTAGGAGGACTTTACTAAAGGAGATTAGATATATTTGTATATCATTGTAAATTATTTTCATAATCCTAAATTTCTCATAATTTCATTATGAATAGTATGGATTAGTTAAGAAAAGGCTTAGGGCCATGAGAGCAAGTTATTCTAGAATGATTATCAACTAGTAAACATACTATGAATCAAGGTCTCTGATTTATACCGCCTATAGGTGACCTCATTTATTTTGATAATGATTCCTCTTTATGTACTTATGAATAAAATCTTGATAGTGACAAAACTTCCCATTATAGTGCTTATGATGATATAGTCCACACTAATTTATTTGACTCTAATTCCATTATGACTATCACAACCCATTATCCACTTACCCTTTTCCATCTTGACCATATAGATTGGGACTAAAAAAATTATGTTATACCTCTCAATTAATTTTAAAACAAGGAGTATATTATCTAATACATGGGTCTTAGAGATATATTTCCAATTGGTAATCATAAACAAGGCTTCAACATCTCCTTCGACTCTACTAGCTATTTTGGAGAGCAATCAAACTTTCTTGGTCATATTAAAGATAAAATATTCAGATATTTGGGTGAAAACCTCTTGAGGCACTTGTTAGTCAAGAAAAAAGTAAATAAAAAGACAATCCCTTGATTTAAAACCTTTTTCAAAAGCTCTTAGATGGAGAAGTTTTCTTACCTCCATAAGAAGCATAGTGTCCACCAAGTCCAAACTTTACAACCAAGTCTAGTATTACCTATGAATAGAATAAATCCTTTAAATGAATTACTCTTGACTTTTCAAAAAACTATCCAATCAGAAATTAATTGAACCATTAGACTTAGATTCATATCACTATCCTAAGCTTTAGGGATCATAAATAGAATTTGAAGTAGAATAAAAAGATTAGGAACAAACATTGCCCACTATTTTAGAGGATGGTTCAACACTCCTTATAGAGAACACAGTTAAAGTAAACCTAAGAACCTATGAAGATCCAAAAATTATTTACCTAGGATCATCCATCCTTGATGAAGAGTGTGACTATATTGTCACTATCCTAAGGGATTTTATTGATATATTTACATGGGCTTACTTAGACATGCTAGACACAGATCCTTCCTTGGTCATGCATCAACTTATTTTACATCTTGATTCTAAACTATTCGATTATAAATTAAGGAAGACACACCCACACATTGATATTTTAATGAATAAGGAGATAGAAACATTATTGGGAGCTAGCTTTATGAGACCACTAAACTATTCTAAATGGATATTAAATGTAATCCTAGTGAGCAAAAAATCATAAGGCATATACATTTATACTAATTTTAGAGATATAAACAAAGTGTGTCATAAAGATGATTTCCCTCTACCCAACACAAACATTATTTTTGAATCAAATGACAGGTATGATATTTTTTCCCTCATGGACATTTTCTCTAAATACAATAAAATCAAGATAGCCTCAGAGGACTAACACAATATGGCATTCACCACACCATGGGGAACAATTTATTACGAGGTCATGCCTTTTGGCTTTAAAAATGTTTTTTCCACCTATAAATGTGTTATTACAATCATCTTCAATGACATGATACATGATATTGTTGAGAATTATGTTTATGGTATTCTATCAAAGTCAATAATGCATGCCAAACATCCTAACATTCTATGAAGAATCTTTGAGAGAATTCATGAGTAAAAGGTTCATCTAAATCCTAAGAAGTGCATCTTTGGCACTAATTCCATAAAAATTATAGGATTAATTATATCATATAAATTAATTTAAGTGTATCTTTCTAAGGTCAAGGCTATCAAAAAAAATCCTCCACCTTCCAATCTAAAATTACTCCAAAACCTACATGGCAAGATCTAGTATATTTGCAGGTTTATTTCAAAACTGATAGATAAGTGTCATCCTTTTGCACCTCTTGAATAAGGGTGTAACTTTTCAATGGGATATCAAATGTCATTAATCATTTTAAAATATCAAAGCATACTTGGCTCAACTAATAATTTTGAGACTACCAACACTTGGACAACCATTACTTCTTTACATATCAGCCACAAAACATGCCTTAGGGGCACTCTTGGCCCGTTATAATGATCAAGGAAAGGAAAATGTAGCTTATTATTTGAGATGAACATTCATAGAATATAAGAATAATTATAAACCTATAAATAAGGTTTATTTTTCAATGGTGTTCACATATCAAAAGTTGTAATACTACATGATGAATAATAAAACTATTGTTATTGTTAAGGATGACCCTCTCAAATATTTATTGTCCAAGGCAACCTTTATAGGCTGCATGGATAAATGGGTCATGCTCTTGAGTGAATTTGATGTTGAGTACCATAACCAGAGGGATATCAAGGGTTAGGTCATTAAATATCAACTTATTTAAGATCTTATTATATATACTCAACCACTCATATTTGATTTCCCATATGATTCTATCATGACAATAGAAGAACTGACCTATGAACCTAAATAATGAAATGTATACTTTGATTAATCCTTTACTTCCCATGGATCTAGGGCTAGTGTTTTATTGGAAATAGCATAAGGGGACCTCATCTCGAAGGCCTTTTTATTATCTTCAACTACACCAACAATATGGTTGAGTATAAAGCTCTTATTATAAGACTTCATCTTGTAATATAGTGGGATATACAAGACTTAATGGTTTATGGAGATGATCAATTAATCATTAATCATATGACAAACTAGTATAAGAATGTAATGATAAGTGTGTACCCTATAATCACATTATGGATAATCTGAAGTCCCTATAGTTTAAATAGGTACCATGGGCCAATACCAAATCAACTGATGTAATGGAAAAAATTATGTCCATGGTACAAGTTTATAGTGATGTCAAAGATTATCAGTTTCTTATTGAAAATATTCCACATCAATATCATGTATTTTCAGATTTAGAGAGGTTTTATATAATTTCCAGTCCCAATCTACCACTTGAACTCCCTTGGTACTAGGACATTTATAAATATTTCCATGAATAAGTTTTTCCTCCCAACCTTTCACACACTCACCAAAACATCTTCCTTCATCACCTAGCCCATTATACCTTCCTTGGGAACACACTTTATCATAATGGCTATGATGGGATGCTTCTTAATTATTTTTCTTTGAGGTAATCAAAGTTAGCACTTAAGGAGGTCCAAGAAGGAATGTGTGAGCCCCACACTAATAGTGTATTCTTAACTAAAAAACTCCTTATAATAGGGTACTATTATCTTAATATGGAAATAAATGGTTAAAATTATGTCAGGAGGTGTGTTGCTTACCAAAAACATGGTAATTTGATACATGTACCTTCTTTATTACTACAACCACTCACTATACACCATGGCCATTTTATACATGGGGTATTTATATCATTGGAAAAATAAACCCAACATATTTTTATGGCCTTAAAAACATTCCTACTAGCATTGAGTATTTTACTAAGTGGATTGAGGCCATTCCTCTCACTTACATCACCAAAATGTAGTTTACCATGTTTATCGATTACCATATCATCTGTTGATATAGTATCCCATCCTAATTATATCTATTAATGGTGGCTCATTTATGAATAAAGATGTAAAATACCTTTTTACCATTATCAAATCAAACACAAAAATTCCACACCATATAACCCATAAGGCAATGGTCAAGATGAGGCATCTAATAAAACCATTGTCACAATCCTTAAGAAGTTTGTCAATGACAATAGCTATAATTGGCACTTGAAAATATTTCCTACTCTCTAGGCCTATCACACTAGTCATCCTACCCCTAAATGAGTGACTCTATATTCCCTAGTGTTTGGCATAGAGACTATTATCCTAGTCGAAGTTGAGATACCTTCATTGTGGGTATATTTGGAAAACATTATTGATGATGAGTAATATTGAGTTTCTAGGTTGAAATAGCTATAACACCTTGATGGAAAGCATTTGGCTACTCTAGACAACTTGAGATCATATTAGAATAGATTGCATTATAGCAATAACAAACACACTCTCCCTTGGGAGTTTGAGGTTGGTGACTTGGTATTGAAAGACCACCAAAATAACACTAATGTTGAACATAATAATAAGGGTAATTTTCAACCTAATTGGTTGGACCCATACATGGCTATAATAAAATATGGATCAGGGGAATATATACTAGCTACTCTAATAGGTAAACAACTCTCAAAACCCATGAATATTTTACATCTCAAGCATTTCTATGCTTGATAACCTTTTTTGAACCATTATCTAAAAGAGCCCTTACTTAGGGGAAAATTGTATTGAATTAATGTATTATTCCATTTTATTTACAACCTATACTATTTGATTTTGGACCATTATAACCTCTACCATTTCATCTTAGACCATTATAATTTTGAACAATTATAACTCTAGACCATTGTAAATCTAGACCATTATAGCTTCTATCATTTCTATTCCATTAAACTAATTCTACTTTCACCTAGACCATTATACCCAATACCATGTATAATCTTGATTATGATTCATAGGCATTCTAAACACATTCAAAGAATGTTCTATGAAGTAGTTTAGATTGAGGAGTTTCCATAGCTTCTTTTATAGAAAAGTGTATTAGGGTATGTTAACACATGGGTTTTTTATACTAAATGGTTCCTTGGGATTTATTTAACACTACATACTATTTTATTCTTATTTTACTACTATTTGGTATTTATTGTTTCCTTCATATGGATCATAAACACCATTATAATTGGTTTAGCTATCAACCCCATTACATCTAGTTTTAACTATTGCTTTAAATATTACCTATGAAAGTATAACTCCTTAGATAGGTGGTTATATATACCTTTATTTATCTTCCAGTGACACTGTCATTACCATTGCAACCAGTTTATCTACTATTTGAAAACTTACATGTGGAAGTGCATCTCCTTGACTAAGTGGTTCCATGTAACTTTGTTTATATTGTATTACTATTGTTTATCCTAAAAACACCAAAAACATTAGAAAATGATAAAACAAAATACTAAAAATATTATATTACACCTATGTTTATTCTGATCCTGATTTCTCTCTACTTTGTGAGCAATTTGAGCCATGCTCTCTATGTTTTGTGAATCACCATTTTGTGCATTGTTCATTTGAAAAAGATCCATTATTGCACACTTGGATTTTCTTAAACTCTCTCTATTTTAAAATATGTTTATCTTTATCAACCTTAGACATAGTAGACACTCTAAATTTATAATTCAAATCATTTTTAGCTATTTATCTCTTGTCATTAAGTGTGGTTTTTACCTAACCCATACTCTCTTTTCTCATTCCCTCACCATTTTACTAGACCATTCCCATATTCATCTATACATCAATCATGTTTCCTTATCATCAATTTTATTATATCCCATATCCTAGGAGAAAAACATTGGACCTGAAGTTCATGTTGGATACTGCATACATGGAATTATGTAGGCAATGTCCACTTTCCTAGTGCATCTAGAGTTAAATCAGATACCCCTTCCATTTTTTTATTCCCCTCATTTTGTTTGTTTGTTTCATTTTCCCATATATCCTAGGGGAAGTTTTTATTTGTCTTGTTTATGTGTCATTATTTCCCTATAGTCTGAGGGAAATTTTATATCCATTGTTTTTATGTTGTTGTACTAGTGTCATTATCACTTAGCTTACATGTCACCCAGTCATAGAGCATAACACCTCTCTTACACATGCACAAATAATCTATTTTCTATCTCCACTAAGATTTTGTGTAACCATTGGTTATCTATGTGTTTTTGTGCTTATAATAGTTTGCTTTATGCATTTTTATTTGCCTTTAGTTTTTTTAATTGTATTGTTCATTTTTTGTTTATTGGTGCTTTATTGTGTTTTTCTTGGTGTTTTTTGTGATTTCATATATCTTTGTTTATTTTTGTTTGGTATTTAATTATTCATTCATGTTTTTTTATGTATTTATATTTATTTCTTGGTGTTTTTTTGTGTTTTTCCTCTTCACTTTTATATTCATGTGTTGTGCTTTTCTATGTTTTATTTACTTATTTCTTTCAGGTAGTTTTTTTTTATGTTCTTGAATACACTTCGTAAAAATTTTGAGTCTGGCCTTCACTTGGGCTTGAATTATTTACATTTGTGTTTAATTTTTTTTAATTTTCTTGTTTTTAAGTAAACTTTGTTAATACAGAGATCTTGATTAATCATATCCTGATTTTAGGTTAGTTACAATTTATCTTTACATTGTCTTATTATATGTTTTTGTTTTATACATTCTTATTCATAATTAAGTCTTGATAGTTCATATATTGATTTTATGTTGGTTACATTTTTGTATTTTATCATTATGTTTTTAACTTTGTATTTACTTTGTTTATTTTTCAAACTTCAATAGTTTTAAGTTTGATTCTGGTAGTTTTTATCATTATCCTTCATTATAAATATTCACATTTGAACTAGTCAATTGTAAATGAAATACAATATTATTATAAGTTATCCCTACTTATGATGCATAATTTTGCTTTTCTAAAGTAAACACCAAGTGGTCCAAAATCCAATAGTCAATGTCATACCAAAGAACATCTCTGAACACACTATCTTACATATCCTCTACCTAAATAGGATATCCTAAGATAAATAATGGAAATGAATAAGACTTTCTATGAAGGACATGAATCTCTTGGCAACACACTAATTCATAAATGATTATTTATATGATTATTTTGGGATATACATCTCTTAAATTATTCTCTAGCATCTAGTCATACCAATAGAGAAATAAAAGCATCAACATCTATATGTTCTAAGGAAGTGCATCTCTTAAAACTAGCATAACAAGAGAAACATCATGCAACACAAAAGGATATTAAGAATCCATGTACAAGTAGCACTGAGCCAAAAAATGAATGTCATATACAAATATATCTCAATATAATGTTTTATACATCATGAGAATATATATATATATATATATATATATATATATATGTATGTATGTATGTATGTATGTATATATATGTATATATATGTATATATATATATATGTATATATATATGTATATATATGTATATATATATATATATATATATATATGTATATGTATATATATATGTATGTATATATATATATATATATGTATATATATATATATGTATATGTATATATATATGTATATGTATATATATATATGTATATATATGTGTGTGTATATATATATGTGTGTGTGTGTGTGTGTGTGTGTGTGTGTCTATATATATGTATGTATATATATATATGTATATATATATATGTATATGTGTATATATATATACATATATACATACATACATACATACATACATACATACATACATACATACATACATATATATATATATATATATATATATATATAAAATACAAAATGGAGCTACAAAATTAGCTCTGATCATGGTTGTCCCTTAGGGGACTATATTGGAAGCTCTAACCCATGCCTAATGGTGGAGATGGTGGTGGAGGCATCATGACTATTCATTATGATGATGGTTATGACATTAACCATTTTGACTCCCTACCATGTCTAGACCTGAAGGTCCAACTAGTCTATTAGTATCTCATATAATCTATATAAGATGGTGTTCTCCTCTCTATGGGAATTAATACCTCATAGAACCTCCACCAATAAGCTATCTCATCCCTCACATGTAGGACATCATCCTTTACATGTAAGGCATCATCCTTGGTCTCAATCAAAATGGCCAAGGATCTCATTAAACATGATCCACTATTTATCCCATCTAATCAAGATTCATCTCACTCTTTAGTGAACCTCTCTACCTAGGATACTAATATTTACTTATCCACCTAACATCTATCTCACTCACTAACCACTCTTAGAAGGTCTACATCACAGTTAACTAACTAAACTTGAACCCCTACCAATCTAGAAACTTGTCCTATCAAAGTATTAACCTCTAAATCCTTTGTTGTAATCATCCCTTTTAACCTAGTGGTCTCCCCCTATGTAGTATCTAACTATGCATGAAAACTAGTTATATCACTTGATAAGCCTACTATCTATGATAAGCATGTCATAATATATTGTTATAACTTGTCAACTAGAGCCTAGTCCTCTATGGACCTACCTATAATAAAAGTCCCTATGTTTCGTAAACCTTTTCCTATCTATGTCTTAGAGGTCCCTATCTCCCCTATCCCTACCTTATGGTCCTCATTGCCACTTGTTTCATCCTCCATATATATCATGTCCATCTAGGTTATCCATATCTATATCATCTATAGGATCATGATGCACATGAGCATAAACTAACTATAAAAGAAGGGCATGTGGTATATCCAACTAAACTAACACTTCAACCTATCCTTATACTGGGGCCTTATCCTAGTCCTCCTTAGTCTCACTCACCTTTGATGTAATATTGATTGTTATGGCTATGGTCTAGTCAATTGAATTAGACTAGCACTAGTCCACCATGCTATATAGGCATCTATAACACTAGTGTCTACAACACCACCTACATAATATAATAAAACATGTTGGATCCTACCATAATCTGTCACTACCTGATCCTAGGGCATTGGTGACCCCCACTTTTGGATATCCTTGGTCACATGTGCAAAATATTTTAGACCCTTAGGGATGTCTTGATGGAAACCAAATTTTATCTATACCCAATCAAGTCTATACCATTCTAATAAATGGTTGTGGTGACCTATAATATAACACATGTGATCATGAATCCAATCATGAATAGATCCTCAATCTAAAACCATTGAGTAACTAAATAGGGATGCTAAATAAATTCACCATCAACCATCTAATCAATGGCTCACCTATAGAAAATAAAGTCTCCAAGATGTCCCTGTAAACTTGGGCCTGTCAGATACCATCTAAAATACACTAGATCATTTGGTGCCCACTAGTATCTAGGCCCCACTGGCTACTCAATGACTATATGCTCTCATACCTAGACCTAGAGTAGTGTGTAGTGATTACTGATGCATCCTCTCTGATAATCTATCATATGCATATATCAATATAGTTGATCCATCATAATAAGTCCCCATGCAAAACATGTGTAATGATCAAACATCTCTTGCACAACTCAAATTAAACCAAATAGGAAGAACTATCTACTCTTGTCAGGAAATAAAAGGCTACTAATAAGAGCCATTAAAATGGCTATGTCTAGGGGAAATATCCCATTTTTTACTCCCATTCCATCATATTTAAGCCAAGCCATATCCTCTAATGCATCTTTATTTATAATCCCATCGAGGACGTCCATATCCATCACACCGATTAGGTCCTCCAACATAGCTCATCAACCTGACAACCTCTAAGTGGACCTATGCCCTTGTATCAAAACATTTAATATATGGTGAACATCCTTCAAAGTGACTTTGGCCTCCCAAGTAGGTAAATGTAATTTTGAGGTCTCTAAATGCCACCTCTCTAGAAGTAGTGAAATATATGCTGGATCTACATGAATTACTAGTAGCCATGCTAATAGATATAACTCCATGACCCATAATATGCCCACAAGCTCATTGGTCTAGATCATTTATCATCATAGAACTTGGGAGCAGTAATCTCATGTTGTGATCACCCCAACTCACTCCTACACATCAAGACACAAGGAACCCAAAGAAATCATTTTTTCCTATAATTATTCAAGTCTACCTAAATTATTCTAATTGAAACCTAGATAAATCTCTTATGGGACCCATTTTCTCTTATTCTATCTTTATTTTGTTCCTTATGGGGACCTCACCATTTTATCACTAATCCCACCATTTAGCAAGATTTTTTTTTCCATACTACACGGTGACCTTACCATTTTTCCTCACGGGTTTAAATATTCACCATTTTGTAAGGTGATATCACTACTTTTCACATTTTCATCATTTGACTGGGCAATTTCCATCAAAATCAATTATCTCACCAATTAGTTGGTGGTCTCACCATTTTGACTCACAATACCACCAAGGCATTAATGATATCACCGTTCTCAATGGAAATCTCATTGTTATCGATAGTGACCTCATTATTTGCAATTGTTGTAAACTATGAGATTGCCAAACTTCTTACTTCTACCTAGCATTAAAAGCTATAAATGTAGAATTAAATACCAAAAAATGATACTTATTGATGGTTTGCTCCTAGGTGGTCTCTTATACTCTTGAATGCAATTCATAAGGTTTTTTTGTATGGTATATTCACCATTTTCTCAGCTCTCTCATGCACAAATCTTAGAAATCTAGATTTCTATATCTAGGGGTGAAAATGAATGAATTTTACCCCTAGCAGTTAAATTATAATCAAAATTAAAAAAAAATCACCCCCTGGGCCTATAATTAACCCATTTATTTTCCTTGTGATATTATTTTAGTCTGGTTTATCTATTTTTTTCTCCCATTTTCTTCTATTTGCTCTATTTTTAAACCTCATTTATTGAGCTATGTGATTATTCTTATTCTAATCAAGGGTCAACCCATCAAAATAAAATTTTATATCCTTTATTCAAAGGGTATCATGGGCCACCCAAATGCTATTTTTGGAATTTTTTAAATCCCATTTCTCCATGACTCATGTAAAATTTAGCGATAAAGTAGGATTGATTTTATTTCTTCTAATTTTGTCAACATTTTTATTATTTTAAAATCCATTTGTTCAACTAAATGTCTCACAACAACTTCTAAAATATGGGATAAATATAAAAATCTAATTCTTCTCACTATTGTGCTAAAATTTCAAATCTAAATGATATTCCCCAACAACACACAATCTAGGCCAAAATCACTAAAACACTCTAAATCATCTACACACATCATGTACAAGTGTCAATATTTATCTATTGATCCTTGATTGGGGCAAGCCATTTTATAGAATCATTATATTTTCTTAACTTACTTTAATTAAATTGTAATGATGCAAATTAATTCCCTAGAACACTGAAATCTTCTAATTCAGTCACACACATCATGTGCATGTGTCAATTCATGTTTATAATACCCTAATTTGGGTATACCTTATTGCAACTGACATATTATTCAGATTATACTTCAATAAAATTATGACTTGATAAAATGATATTTCTAACTAGTTTAATTAAATTTACAATAGATTTCCAATGAATTTTAGAAAATTAACTAAAATAATTTAAGAAAATTAAAGCCAACTTAGGAACTTAAATAGAAAATCCATGAAATTTGTTGAATATCTATTTACTAAAAATCAATTATTCAAATTTGAATCACCCATTACATCATCACATGGGTGTTATACACAATGCATTAATTGAAGGAAATATCTAGACTAAGGCTTCACATGCATTATTAATGCTCCATTATACCAAATATTGATGATAATATTTATTTCTTGTCCTTCCAAAATTGAATCAATCCATGGCCACACATCTTGATCTCAAGATGGATGTTCATTGTTGATTCTAAACATTTTATAAAAGCTATAAATAAATGAGATAAGACCATAAATTATAAGTTACTTTTGTATAAACTTACTTTAAAGAAATACCTTCATAAAAGTTTCAATCGAGTAACATTATTAAGAAATAATATTGCTAGAGAAGCTTTGATCATTCCCCAAATTGACAAATCTAGGAGCCAAAGCCATTAATAAGCTAAAAGATGATGGAGGTGCATGCTACACCATATTAATGAATAATTAGATCACAAAATTCAATCATAACAATGTTTATTGACCAATTTTTAAGAAGAGTTGCTACTTGGAAGGTATTTCTTGTCTTACTTTCATAATTAGTTCCTTGAGTTCACTAACATCACCTCTCAAGGGAGTAGGCTTAGCACATTAGTTCTTTATGATTATTATGTATTTTACCTACTAACACATGGACTAAATTGCTTTGTAATCCTATTACACACCAAGTAGTATCAAAACTACCCATAAAGAAATATAAAAATAATAAAGCATTCTTCTATCCCAAAAATGTTGCATTTTAGTACACATATGGAAACCCTTGAGGTAGTTATTAGTCTAACATAGGTCATGATTGATCTTTATTTACATACATATAGGTGGTGGAATATATAGTAGTGTCCCTCATACTATTTTTACTTGAAATGGTGGCACATATAGCAAGCATATTTTAGTTCCTATACAACATTATAAAGCATGTTGTAGGAATTATATCAAACCATGTGTCCAAGTTAGTCATATAGTCATTACATATGCAAATATAAAAGGCACACCCACAAATAATATACACACATCTATAAATTATAGTATTAGTTAATAATATATGCCATCTATAATTTATTTGACACATCTAAACATGAATACACGATAATATATTCCATTTGTTGTTACTTCACCACCTCATGAGACTAGTACACAATAGCATATGCAATTTTTAGTTTCTTTATCACCCTATGTTAGCACATAACGAGATATTAAGGTCTTATCTACTTCACAATATGTATTCAAACATTCAATTAATTATCTTTTGTTTATGTATGTAAAGGAATATTAGGTTCAATTTTTAATATGTTTACTTGATTAATTTTTTTAATTCTTTCATTTATTGTTTACATAGATGATAATTGATATTTTAAGTACCCCATTTGGTTTGTATTATGTTGTTGAGGCTTAAATTAATACTGAAGTAACCTACACTAATGTTTGGAAAGTAAATTTTTTAGGTGATATATTAGTTTAATATTTTTTATAATAACACCATTATTTTAATGTGTTTTATTGTTTGGCCTTTTCCCCCTCTTGCAAGAGGTATATACATAGAAGTATTTAGGGACATAAAGAGAGATAAATTTGCATTATATCCATCTCCATGTGTGTGTGTGTGTGTGTGTGTGTGTGTGTGTGTGTGTGTGTGTGTGTGTGTGTGTGTGTGTGTGTGTGTGTGTGTGTGTGTGTGTGTGTATGTATATATGTATATATGTATATATGTATATATATATATATATATATACATATATATGTATATATATATATATATATATATGTATATGTATATATATATGTATATATATATATGTGTATATATATATATATATGTATATATCTATATATATACATATATATATATATATATTTATATATATATGTATATATATATATATATACACACACACATATATACATTTACATACATACATACATACATAGAGAGAGAGAGGGAGGGATAGAAAGAGATAAAAATAGATTTAATAATATATATATATATATATATATATATATATATATATATATATATATATATATATATATATATATATATATATATATTATTAAAACTATTTTTATCTCTTTCTATCCCTCACTATCTCTCTATGTATAAGAAATAATTTTAATTTATCTTAAATAGGTTTTGTAATTTTTCTCTTTAATTATTTGTTTGTATATATGATGCTATATATTATTATTAGCCTATTTATACTATAAAAATATGATAATAACACTAAAATTAAAATTTTATTTGTATTCTATTATGCATCTCTCTTTATGTACAATTAATAATTTCAATATATCTTACAATATGTTTAATTTTAGTTGATTAATAATTAACCTATTTAATTTTTTTAGATGATAAGAGATGATATGGGTATCCTACTTGGATCACATCAACCTGCAACTAACACTAAATCTATGTGCTAATATCTAGTATATCCCTAGCACCACCTAATTTAGAGACAAAGATCGGTGAGAACACATAGTAAAATTATCATTTCTTTAGTTCAATTAATTATACTCTACATCATATTCATATTTTTATGCACATGGATCTAGACCTAAATGTATTCAAGATTCACCATCATTGATATATAATAGGTCATGTATCTATAGACAATCCTTTAGGATGGTGAGTCCAAAATCACCTTGTAAAATTTTATTCTTGGAACTCTATCATTTTCCACATAAATTTAGTGAATTATTTTCTAATTTTTATGTTGTGTAACCACAAAAAAAATTTGAAGTTTTTTCACAAACATTTGATCCTTTAAAATAAGAGAGTATATTATCTCCCTATAATAGAAATTAAACATCCTAGGTTCTACATATATGGCAATGAGGCATAATTTATTTGGAGGTATTGAGAAACATGAGAACTAGTTGCAGTGAAAGGGATAGTTATAGGCCCATTTTATTTTATTTCTTGATCTGGAAAAATTTATATGATTAATAGATCCAAATTATATGCTTATATGGCCCACTTTGTATGCCTATATGGTCCATTTTGTATGTCATAATTGGATAATTTGGACACACACACACACACACACACACACACACACACACACACACACACACACATTTAATTATTATATGTCATCATTATGTGATGTTGTGTTTTTGTAAATTAATCTTCATTAAATTATTTGTAAATGAATAAGTTTTATTTGAATGGTCATGTTAATGAATGAATAACTAATCTTTAGTTTTCATGATTGTTGTTTAGAAATTATGCCTAGAAAAGAGTATAATTAAAACATACTTTGATAAAATTGAGAAGTTATTTGTGACAATTTTTGTGACATGTAGCTTGAAAACCAAATAATATTATAATGCAATTTAAAACCATGTAGATGAATTAGAATTAAAATATAGGTAATCAAGATCAAAATGTAGGAAATTAAGATCACAATGTTATAAAGAAAGATCAAAATGCATTTGATAAAAAAAAAACATCATTCAAATTATTATAATTTAAAAAATGACATCTTTGGGGATAAAATATATATCTAATAAAATTGAAAAACTAAAATTAACCATTTCATTTTAAACATGATAAATATGGCTTATATGATTTCCCCACAATTTCTTGATTTCAAGGTGGAGGAGTTGGCAAGGATGACTATGTAGATAAAATGCATATCCAAGCACTTTACTAAAATAGAGCTTTAATTTTATTCTTAAGTTTAACAAATATATATTTTATGGATGTATCTATCAGTGTAGGTTTTTATTTTTCCCTATTTATTAATTATGGAAATTGTATTTCTTGTGCATACATGGAGTTTTCCTACATTTGTGGGATAGGCTAGCTTATGTGGAGGTGTGTGTCATAGATGTGTCATAAGAATGTCATAAGTAACTCCCTTGATGGGAGTTACTTCTCTATTCTTATCACCTTGTCACCACCTTTCATGGAGGAGTTACAGTCTATTCTAGGGGTGCCTAGTCAACCTTTTGTGGAGGAGTTACTTACGTACTCTCTTATTTGTAGTCTTCACTTTGGCCATCTCATGTTAATCAGATTTTAGTTTTCTCCATTTTGTCTTGTGCAATTTATCTTCTTATGTTATTTTCAAATTGCTTTAGACACTATGTGGTCTGCACTTGCTTCATCTCGTGTGATCATGTCTCCATTGCACTCACATTATCTAGATTCTCGTAACAACTCCAATATGGTATCAGAGCAAACATGGTAATCATGTGTCTGGTTATGCTTTTAGTTCATTTTGAAATCAAGAGGAGCAGAGTTCTCTTTGTTTTTTAATTTCTAGAGCTGATTTAAAATAAATAAAAACTTTCAACATCATTTTTGGTATCATTTCTTGCATCTTGGAATCCTTGGCCTTTGGGTGTCTTGGATGTCTTCACTTCAGGGGCTAGTTTAGCAGTTAGCTTGGGCGCCATTGTTGTGTGTAAGGAGTAGAGGGAGGAGTAACTCTAAGCAACATCTTTCTTGCCACATTATCAGGCCGTATGGCATGCAAGCCTATAGGTTCTTTCTTTTGCAAGCATATTTTGGTCTCCATGCCAAACTTTTGGTCTGTGCCAACTTCATCAAAGCACTCAATTCTGCCATGCCATTAGCTGGACGATGTCCAACAAAGTCAGGTCTACTTTTTTTTCTTGAAAATGGCATATTTTCTTGTCTTATTCTGCCCAAACTTATTGTGTGTTGAAGTCAGTAGATTCCATCATCTTTTCTTGCCGAGCAAGGTGCCAAGCAGGACGTACGGTGTCTAGCACAGGTCTGAAATTATTCTTTTTTCTTTTTTGCTAGTTAAATTCTGGACTGTGCTTTTTTGGTGCCCCTTCCTTGCTTGGCATCCCATGTGGTGCCCCTTGGACACTTGGAAATCCTTCATTCTATCTATGCTTTATTTGTTTTTAGTTTAAAATTGACTTGTAAAACAAAAATCAGTCAATTTGACTAAATATTTAATTTTTTAGACAGTTTTGTAATTTGGGGGTTTTCATTTTAAACTTGTATCTTCACCTGTCGAAGATGAAGGGTGAGGGTCAGATTGGTGGGAGGCCAATTCCCCCTCACAAAACCTCCTTTGGATTCCTCATTCCATGTTAAATCCAAGTGGTTGGAAGGCCACTTTCTGTCTCATAACATGCATTTTTTTAATGTTTTAGTGTTTTTTTTGCAAAAACACTAGTTTATGAGAAAATTGAACCTTTAATATCTTGCAAATGGTATCTTGAATTTGGGTGCCATTTTTTGCAAAAGTGTTTGTAATTCAATTCTACACATCGTAGACTTGTTATTTGTTAAAAATGCACTATTTTATAAAGTGCCTAATATTTGGGTCTCTCGAGACACATTTTTGGCTGAGTCTGATGCCCTATTTGCTTTAGTCTTGCATTGATTGCTCTAATACGCATCCTTGGTTGAGCACGATGTCTTTTGAGCATGCACTTGCATATTTGGGGGGGGGGCTCAACATTTTAGGGGGGTGTGATTGCTTTTCACAACTTGCATATCTTTGCTTTCATTCTCCTTTCTACATAAATTCACAACTTGCAATCAACACAACTTCACCTAAATTCAGCTAAAAAATGGATTATTTTCAACTTAAACCCCTAACACCCTTCAAATATCATGAATGAAAGGTTAAAATGTCAATCATTATTAGAATCAAAGGGTTGTATAGGATCACCATGGGTACTGAAGTAGAACCCAACACTGATGCTGAAAAGGTCAAGTGGTACAACCGTAGTGATGAAGCTTATGGATAAATGAGGTTGTCTATGTCTCTAAAATATCTCTTCGATTTAGAATCCTCCAAGACTCCCAATGACATATGGGACACCTTAGAAAACTTATTTGGGAAGCTTGATGAGATGAGAGGTCATGAGCTCAAAAATGAACTCATAAGTCTAAGTCCTAGCCACTTTGACACCCTACAGGACTTCTTCACTAAGTTTAAGGCCCTTAGATTGCAATTGAATGAATGCGAGATAGAGAAGAAAGATGATCAACTCATTCTTTCTATTCTCACAAAGTTAGGTCAAAGCTATTCAATCTTTGTCTCCACTTTCCATGCCACAAAAAATGCCCTTGGTATTACATGGAAAATGCCTTCTTTGGATTCATTCATTTCTAACTTGACTAGGGAGCAAGATAAGCTAATTCAAATGGGCATAATGAATTCTACTCAACCCCAAGCTTTGATAGCTAGAAATGGTAAGGATAAGACTTCAACAAAGGAGAAGAAGAAAAAGAACAAGGACCAGGAGAAGAAGAAAGAAAACAACAATCCTACCAAAAACAACACTGAGTCTTCATCCTCTAATGCTAAACCGAAGAAGGAGAAGGTTAAGTGTGCCTATTGTAAAAAGATAGGGCATGATGAACACAAATGCATGAAGAAACAAATAGATCACCTAACTCATCTTCTAGAGAAGAACAACATAGGTGTTCCTGAGTCCATCAAGTAGAATTCATCTACCCAAGATTCTACCAAAGCAAAAGGCAAGGGTAAGGAGAAAGGAAAGGGCAAGACCCTTGTAGCAACTGTAGCTTCTACAACATCATGGGCTCTTCACTAATTAAGTTTTCATCTTTAGAGCCTTGTAACATGACTTTAATTAGTCTGGGTGATGACACATCAGTTTCTATTGGAGGGAGAGGGTCAGTTGAAATGGAAGGAGGAACATTCAATAATTTTTTGAGTGTTCCTTCTCTTTCAACCAATCTCCTATCAGTGTAACAAATCACTCACATTGGTCAGGGCATGAGAGTTAAGTTTTCACCAAATTTAGTGGCTATTAGGGAGTTGCATAGTGATACTATAGTGGCAGAGGGTAGGGTAGATCACCAAGCAAGGTTATACACCTCACATTTTGCATTAGATTCTTCTCCAATAGCATTGTTGACTCATTCAGATGGAGTTAGAAAATTGTGGCATGAGTGGTTTGGCCACCTTAACTACCGCTATCTTGAGCAACTTTGAAAATATGACATGGTCATTGGCTTGCCTTGTGTCTAATTCTCAAAATGACTTTGCGAGGGATGTTCACTTAGGAAGCATCCCGAAGCAAAATTTGACAAAGGAAAAGCTTGGAGGGCTTCACAACCTTTGGAGTTAGTCCCTAGTGATGTATCAGGACCCTTTTCGAAACCATCTTTCACAAGGGCTAAGTACAGCCTCACTTTCATTGATGATTTCTATAGGTACACTGGGATATATTTTCTCAAACAAAATTCTAAAATATTTGAAAATTTTCTAGACTTCAAGGCTCTTGTTGAGAAATAGAGTGAGAAATCCATTAAGGTTATTCAAACTGATAATGGAGGGGAGTATGTTAGCATCATGCTTGAGCATTTTTGCACTATAGAGAGGATTGATTTATAGCACACAATCACTTACAATCCTTCATAGAATGGGGATGCAAAACACAAAAATAGGTTCTTGAAAGAGATGGGTAGCTGTATGATTCACTCCAAATCCTTAGCACCATAGTACTAGGCTAAAGCCATCAATTGTGCTTACTACATTCAAACTAGGGTTCCTCACAAAGCTTTGAAAGGGATAACACCCTTTGAAGCTTGGCATAAAAGGAAACCTGATGTTGAGCACCTTAGGGTTTTGGATCCACAGCCATGGCCCACATTTCGAAGAAGAAATGCAAAGCTATGCAATGTCAGTCCAAGCCTTACATCTTTGTAGGATATCTAAATGGTATTAAGGGATATCGCCTTCTAGATCTAGTCACTCATGAGTTGTTCATCGAGAGAAGTGTCCATTTTTAGGAGAGTCCTAAAGACTCAACACTTGAAACTTCTTCTCCCTCATTAGATCTACTTCTTCATGATGATTCCTCATAAGATTCAGATCAACCATAGCAAGTTCATGAGTTAGAGACATCTTCTTCGAGTTTAGATAGTGAGGATAGTGATGCAAAGTCATCCACCTATAGTCAGTAAGAGGATGAGGAGTTAGCACTTGACTCACCCACTTCCAGGCCACTTTGGGCTAGACAAACACTTGAGAGTGCTATCACTTGGGTAGGAGATCCTGCAAATGACAAACATACTAGGGGGATTTTCATAGAGATCCACATGCCTTCTTTACTTCAATTTCAGATCCACACACTTTTTGAGAGGCATTAGGGGTACCTGAGTGGGATGATACTATGAAGGAATAATATTCTTCCTTAATCAAAAATCACACTTGGGATTTGACTTCACTTCCTAAGAGAAGAAAGATGGTTCGATGTAGGTGGATATATCAGACCAAGTTTGCAGCAAATGGGTCAGTTGATAAGTACAAGGCATGATTGGTCACCAAGGGTTTCTCACAGGTGGCAAGCATTGACTACTCAGAGACCTTTGCACCCATTACAAAGATGATTTCTATCTGACACACCTTGGCTATTGTCATAACACATGGTTGGGATGTGCATCAAATGGATGTGAAGAATGCCTTTCTTCATGAAGACCTAGAGGAGGATATCTACATGGAGCAGCCACTAGGATTTGTTTAGGATCCTTCCTTAGTATGCAGACTTAGGAAATCTATGGCCTCAAATAGGCCCCTCAAGCTTGGTATGCCAAGATGGATTCCTTCCTTCTCACAACGAGTTTCACTAGGTGCCATTCTCATCCCAATGTCTACTTCTTTTGGTAGGATGATTCGCTCTTGATTTTGGTTCTATATGTTGATGACCTTTTGATCACCAAGAGTTCTTCGTCAGCTATTGTAGTAGTGAAGGCATCTCTTCAAGATAGATTTGACATGATATACTTGGGTTTGTTACACTACTTCCTTGGCATCGAGATCTCATAGTCAAATTTAGGGATTTTTCTTACATAGCATAAGTATGCTCTTGAATTATTGGCTCAGTTTTACATGGCTGATTGCAATCCATCTCTGACTCCCTTTCTATCAGGATTCAAGCTTGAGGCTAATTATTCTTCACCATTGGTTAATGCTACTCGGTATCAACAACTTGTTGGTAGTCTCATCTACTTGACTCACACCAGGCCTGACATATCATATATAGTGGGACTTGTCTCCAAATTCATGCAAGAACCTCATGAGCTACATTAGAAAAAAGCTAAGAGGATCTTACATTACATACAGGGTTCACATAGATATGGGATTCCTTACAGATTTGGCATAGAGGTTGACTTGGTTGGATATACAAATTTAGACTGGGCTAGCGATTCGCAAACTCACAAGTCCACTTTTGGTTATAGTTTTTCTCTAGGTTCTGGTCTTATCAGTTGGTCTAGCAAGAATCAGAATGATATTGCTATATCATCCACAGAGGCAGAGTACAACGTAGTTGTTAATGTAGCTACTGAGACTATTTAGCTTTAGGGGATTGTTTCTGAGTTTGGCATTCCTATCAAGTAGCCCACCATCATTTATTGTGACAAACCAGAGTACCATTTAGATTTGTAAGAATCTCGTTTAACACCACTGGACCAAGCACATAGAGATTCACATGCATTTCATTCAAGAGCTTATTCATAGTCAGGTCATTAACTTGATATTTTTCTAGTATTCAGAGTAGGTTACAGACATCTTCACCAAACCTTTCACTGAGAGCAAGTTCATTCATCTATGAGCTCTTCTTAGGGTGTGGTCTACATCTGTAGCAGCATCATCTTTAGGGGGGAACTAACCTCTTCTTTCTTTTATATCTCTCTTTTTTTTGGGGGGGGGGAGTTTTTTCCTACATGTTTTCTTCTTTTCTCTATCTTATGGGAGATTGCATTTGTACATGGGTACCTTATCAGGCCTAGTTGCCAAGACCCATTTTATATTTCCACACTACCCACCTAAGCTACGCTTATGGGGGGGGGTATTAGTGTAGGTTTTTATTTTTCCCTATTTATTAATTAGGGAAATTGTATTTCTTGTGCATACATGGAGTTTTCCTACATTTGTGGGATAGGCTAGCTTATGTGGAGGTGTGTGTCATAGATGTGTCATAGGTGTCATAAGAATTTCACAAGTAACTCCCTTTATGGGATTTACTTCTCTATTCCTAGCACCTTGTCACCACATTTCAAAGAGGAGTTATAGTCTATTCTTGGGGTGCTTAGTCCACCTTTTGTGGAGGAGTTACTTACATACACTCCTATTTGTAGTCCTCACTTTGGCCATCTCATGTTAATCAGATTTTGATTTTCTCCATTTTGTCTTGTGCAATTTATCTTCTTGTGTTATTTTCAAATTGCTTTAGTAGCTATGTGGTCTGCACTTGCTTCATCTCATGTGATCACGTCTCCATTACACTCGCATTATCCATATTCTAGCAACAACTTTGATAGTATCATGTTGGTTTGATTTAGCTATGGAGTTAGACAATAAAAGATCAATCACTTGTTAGGGTACTATAATTTTAAACCATCATTTAAATACAATATATAAAAATAAAATGAGTTTGCATAGTGAGAATAATTTTGGTTACAAGAAAATTATTTGTGGAGTGAAACAAATCTAATAATAATTGTGTCCTTTCAAACATAAGGTGATTAATTGTAAAGTGGAAGATAGTGGAATGAATAATTCCACTAATCATACATGAAATATGTTTATATATATTACACTTATTCCAATTAATTTAATTACACAAATGATAATTTTATGTGAGTGAATTGTAGAGAAAAAAATGAGTATAATAGTAAAATATTTATAATATTGGTGTGGCTTATAAATCTTCACTTATTGATAATATTATATATTCCTTATTTGGGGTGCATTATTTTTAGTGTGTGTTAAGAATAAATTAAAATGTGTTATGGCTTACAAAGATGTAAAATATGTGTGGGAGGATAGTAGTAAAATATTTACAATGTTGGTATGGCCTAAAAATCTTCACCTATTGATAACATTTCATATCATTTATTTAGGGTGCATAATTGTGTTGGGATAGTATTAAAATCTTTACAATGTTATTATGTATTATAAAGCTTAACTTATTGATAACATTTTATATACATTGCATGTTATTGATATCATTTCATATACCTTGATAAAATTTCAGTCACCTTTCCATTACTGACTATGAAGAATACATTATACTTATTATCATGAGTTGATTTAATTAACATACATAAATAGTATAGGCATCTCTCTCTCTCTCTCTCTCTCTCTCTCTCTCTCTCTCTCTCTCTCTCTCTCTCTCTCTCTCTCTCTCTCTCTCTCTCACTCACAAAAAAAGTTTGATCTTAGTTTTCTCTCCTGTATTTAAAACTCTCAACCAAACCAACTTGTTTGTCTCTCCAGCTAACATGAAAAGGAGTTGTAGGAAAAAAAATTATGGATAAAGATGCAAAATAATCTCATAAATTTTCATGGGAGATTACTTTGATCACCCATTAGATGATTATCTTCAACTTTTGATCAGAAGTAACTAATGACATGTTTTATATCACAATGAAACCTTGATTCAAGTGGCAAAAATTAGATAACATAACATGAAAATGTTAACTCACACATGAAATAAAAAAAAATATTCATGGACACATTAATATGGGTGTATAATAAAAATAATAGATTTCATCCACCCTTTGTCATCCCCTGAAGTGAAGAATTACAAGAAATCTGACACATCCCTTAAGAGAATATTGTATTTATTAAGGGGAAAATAGAATGAAATATAGGCAACCATTAAATGTAAGTAATGAGGGATATAGAAAAAAAATAATCTATTACATTTTAATGATATATTACTCTAATTAAATAGTAGAATATACCTTCCATTCAAAATGAGGGAGAAATAATAGCACATTTTCTCTTATTATGAAATCTTTCTTTAGGGAGAAAAAATTAGTTAGTGTAAGGGAACTATTTTGACTCATGTGATGAATCAATGAACTATCTTTACAAAAACATATATATTTACATATAAACATATGAATGATATACATCCACACTCTATCAACCCCTATAGTTGAAACTTGTAGGTAGATGGACGTATCTCTAAAGAACATCTTCTAATTATAAAGGAGACAAATAGAACAAACTTTGAACATGTGTTGTATGTAAAAAGTGAGGGGTGAATACAAATTCATAAAAATATATATAAGATTCATATTATTACCCATTAGATGATTATATTCTAATCTTGATGAAGGGGAAATGATGGCACACTTTCTCTTGTAACATAATATTTCTTTAGGGAGAAAAAATTGGTTGGTATAATGGGAAACTTTTGATCGTGATTCCAATAGATGAACCATATATGTGAACTTTTTTATATTGAATATAAATTCATTAATGACGTAATAATTCATACTTCATCTATTGGTCCATATAATCAAAAATTTTGGGAAAATAGATGCATCCTTGAAGAGAATATTCACATTCTTAATGGGAAAATCATAACAAACCTTGCATAATAGTTATTGGATAATAGTGAGGGAAGAGATGAAACATTATATCCTATAATTTAATGGTGGGGTCATATAATTACTATTTTTTGGATTATATTTCACTCTTTATTAGGGATAAATGATAACGTTTTTTAATCTCACATCAAAATCTTGCTTTAGGGAGCAAAATTTGGTTAGTATAAGGAGAAAATTTTGACTCATGTTACCAACAGATGAATATTATTTGTGTAAACATATATATGGGTATATAAATTTAGGAATAAACTTATCATACCCTATATAATCCCTCATAGATGAAACTTTTAGATAGGTGGATTCATCCCTAAGTAAAATCTTCATGTTCTTAAGGGGTAAAATGGGATGAATTTTGTTCAATAATTGTAGGCAAATCATGTAGAGATAAACTATTATATCATATAGATTAATTGGGGAGTTATATAATAAATCCATAGTATTAATTTATACACTTGACAAGGGATAAATGAAAACATGTTTTCTCTCATAACCAAATCTTGCTTTAGGGAACAAAATTGGTGAGTATAAGCAAAAAAAATTAACTCATGCACACAATTAATGAATTATATCTAGGGAAACATATGTATGGGTATGCAAATGTAATAATGTAATATTTATACTTATATTCATCCCCTAGATTCTAAATTTTAAAGTGAGTGGATTCAACCTTAAAAAATATCATTCTTAAGGGAAAAAATAGAACGAACTTTGGGTAGTAGTTGCAGGAAAATCATGAGGGGTAGAAAAAAACTATTAGCTTTAAAAATTACATGAGGGAGTACTATAAGATAATTATTTAGTATTATAATACAATGTTTATGAGGGATAAATGGTTTCAAGTTTTATCTTATAAATAAATCTTTCTTTGAGCAGCAAAATTTAGTCAGTAGAATGTAAAACTTTTATCTTGTGATCACAATTAAGAATCTGTCTTTGCATCCACATATTAATCGAAACATATATTTAGGAATTTCCATCATCCATGCTATATTTTTTCTAATATTCTAAACTTTCATGCAAGTGTACACATCCTTGAATTTAATCTTCTTATTCTTAAGAGGAAAAGGAAAAATAACTTTGGGTAAAAATTATAAGTAAATCATTAGGGGTAAAAGAAAATTGTCAGCTCATAAATTTTCATAGTGGAGTCATATGATAATGTATAAAATATTATCTTCCACTCTTGATTGATGAGGCAAAAATTTAAAAAAAAAATCGTATTCAAATCTTCCTTTAGGGACCATAAGTTGGTGAGTAGAATGTGAAACGTGACTCATGAGACCAATTGACAAACTATATTTTTGGACACATATAGACAGGCATAAAAATTAAATAGTTGCATTAGTTTATAATCCATAATACATTGGATTAAAAAATTATATGTTGGAAGACATAGCCCTTAATATGATAATGTATTTCTTAAGGGAAAAAATAGGATGAACTTTGGGTAGACATTAGATGAAAACCATGATGGGTAGATATGTACCAACAAATCCTAATTTTTTCATGGGAGTTATATAATAATACCATGAATTATTATAAATCACTAATTATAAGTAAAAAATGGTGACACATTTTCTATTGCATCGAAATATTGCTTTGGGAAAAACCATTAGTAAGTAAAATGCACAAACTCTGATTCATGAGTCTAATCGATAAACCATATTCATAGAAACATATAAATGGTAATATAAATAAAAAAATATAATTTTTCCACTCTTTATATCCTTGAGTAAAAACTTTCAATAGTTTTAAAAATCCCTTATTATAATATTGTAGTTCTTAATGGGCAAAAAAAAGAATGAACTTTGGGTAGCCATTGCAGGCAAACTATGAGTGTTAAAGATGAACCATGAAGTTATACAATTACACATGATATAAATATAATAGACCCTATAATATTATATTCCACTTGAAATTAATAATAAATATTGGTAAAATTTCTCTCTTAGACAAAGGCTTCTTTAACTTCTAATATTTTATCAATAAAATGTGCAAGTTTTGACTCATGATCCTAATCAATAAACCATATTTACAGACACATTTGTATGGGTTCATAATAAAATTATTTCCTTAATACATGATTTTTTATCCAATTGAGTCATTTTTTTTGTAATTTGGACATATACCTTAAGATAATCCTGGAATTCTTAAGAGGAAAAATGGAAAAAACTTTGGGCAATTATTATAGGCAAACTATTAAGGGTAGAGACAAACTACCAGATCCTATAGTTTCCCAAGGGATTCACATGATCACAACCTTAAATATTATATTAAATAAATTATTATGGATAAATTTATGTATGTTTAATTTTTAGTGACCAATTTTTTTTTATTAGAATGCACAACTTAGGACTCACAAGCCCAATCAATGAACTATCTTCATAAACACTTTTAACTAGGAATATACATGTAAGAATAGAATTCATATACATTATTATATCCTTAAAAATAAAAAAATATAATAATTTATATTCACCCATTAATATAATATTGTATTTATTAATTTGAAAAATGGAATAAACTTTTTATTATTATTACATACAAACTGTGAAGGGTATACAAAAATTGTCAACTCCTATAGTTTCATGAAGGATTGATATGAGAAAATAATATATGATTATATTATAATAATTATGAGTAACAAATGGAATAAAATTTTAATTAAAATATAAATCTCACCTTGGGGATGAAAATTGGGTCAGTAAAACACACAACTTTTGACTTGCAAGCCCAATCAATGAACCATATTTGTGGAAACATATGGATGGGCATATAAACATAGGAATGGCATTGTTCCACATTATATTTTCTAATATATTTTAATATTTTATGTGTCCAAAAAATTCCTTAATATAATCTTATAATTCTTAAGGGGAAAAGCATAATTAAGTTTGGGTAGTCATTACAGGTAAATCCTAAAGTGTAGATAAAAACCACTAGCTCATATAGTTTCATAGGAAAATAATTTAATCACATATAATATAAAAATTACCTCATGATATGTAAAAAATAGTGACACTTTTTATCTCATGGTGAAATCCCACTTTACGGAGAAAATGTCGGTTAATAGAACACATAACTTTCAACTCACACACCCAATTGATGAATTGTATTTGTGGATAAGTATTTATGGGATAATAAATTTATGAATATGATTTTTAAACCGTATGTTTTACCAAATATTCAACACTTGAATGCATAGATATGCATCCCTAAGGATAATATTTATATTCTTAAGATAAAAATTGAACATACTCTAGTAGTCATTATAAGAAATGTGAGGGGTAGAGACAAACTATCAACTCTTAAAATTGTATTAAAATATTAAAGTGCTTCATGGAGGATTATATTAAAATATTTATGGGATAAATTTATTCTTGATTTCTCCCACATTGAAATCTTACTCTTGGGATAAAACATTGGTTAGTAGAATGTATAATTTTGACTTGTGCACCTAATTCATGAACTATATTTGTGTAAATGTTTAGATGGTCATATAAATATAAGAACAAATTTAATCCTCCCTCACTTGATAATAATATGATAAACTTAAAAGTGGGTGGATGTATCCTTACAAGTATTCTCTCATTATAAATGGGTAAAATAGAATTAAATATATATAGCCATTATAGGTAAACTATGAGTTAGAGGTGAACCGTAAGATCTTATAGTTACATAGGGGATTTATCTAAGCACCCCCAAAGTATTATATTCCACTCATTATTTGAAATAAATTTATCTACTTGAATTTTTTTTTTTTTTTATAATTCTATTTATTTCAAGATGACAATCTTCTCTACTCATGACACAAACCATGTGAAGGTGGAATATCATCTTGTACCACTAACCTACACTAAAAGTGTTGGTTGTTATTTGAAAAATAAATAAATAAATAATGAAAAAATAATTATAAATTAAAATACAATAAAACAAGTTAACTCTACTAATTGAAAATTTAATTTGCATTGAATACTAAGCTTACCAAGTCAATTCATCATACCTTTAGGATCAACTCTATGTTTAAGTGTTTCAATAATCGCTTCAAGCTTGGATTCATAAAACTTTTCACAAAAAAATGTAATGATCCTTTCCATGGAATTTGATTAATTAAATATTTTTAACAATAAACAAATTTGAATAATTATGTATCACCCTATTAATTCTAAGGTCCTCAAATAACCATTTCTTTATACTCATATGAAAGTGTTTGTGAAGCTAGGGTCATGTAACCACCACATATATAATTGAATAAATTAGGTCTTATCCAACCGTGACAGTCGTGGTTAATTTGTTTTCCTCTAGACAATAAGATAAGTAGTAGTATATTCATTCATAATTACCTTCAGGTAAAATTACTATGAAAACTTGCCCTAAATTTAAAGTGTAATTTTTTTTTAACACCATGTATGAACAAATAAAAATATAACTAATTATTAAGGCTACATTTACATTATATATAAATTTACATGGTTACACAAGATATGAGATGTGGTTAAAGTTAATTTTTTATTCCATTTCATGATCCCCATGTTGTTGGAATGTATTTATAGTATATAGGCATTAGCAGAATACAATATCATTCATCAGCCCAATATTTTACCTCACATCCATTCTAATAAATTCCATATAATGTGAATAAAATCATGTATTATCCATAGTATAAATAGTCTACAAACTAGAGTAAGAGATTTGGATTGAGTAGAAATTAATTGATCTAGGTACTATATTGTATTATTCATGCATTTCCTTATTTTATTCAACCATTAACAAAATAGTATTATCACATGAATATATTCATTTGATCCATGATGAATTGTTTCATTACACCAAGCCATGATAATTTTAACAACAATCAAATTAACACCATATTTATGCTTCCATAATATTTTTAATGGATATTTTTTCACATGAAACTAAACCATAATGTTCCCTTTTATCATGCCCAATGTCAAAACACAAAAAATATGAACCCACTCTTCTTATGAATCCTAATTAACTAGTAAACATTTAATAATTATTAAAATTACCTACATAATTATCTAATTGTTGACCATTTTTGGCCTCCTTAGACTAAAGGTCAACACCCCTGACTGAAAAATTTGAATCTTAAGGCATATACCCTCCTAAACCATTAGAATGAGATCTTCAAGTTGGAGTTAGGATGCAAGAACACTCATTGGCAAGCTTCAAAGCCAAGAAAACTAAGGTGCATGGTAAAACATCTATGTTGGGTCAAATGGAAACCAATGGGAAGAGAAAATGTTATATGGATGGTGAATCATGCTTAAGATCATGAGAGATGAAATTATATACTCCACTAATCCCTTAAGGAGTTTTTTTTTTTGTGTTTTTACCCCCTAAACCATGCATATTCTCAAACTTAGCACCATAGCTATTTTAAGGTTTGCATATGAGAACAATGTTTTAAGGTATAAAATTTTGAATGGGATATAATGGTACCTTAACAAAGGTTAATCAAACATGTCCCAAGAGTTTTCATATATTTAAAGGACAAAAAGTCCATTTTTTAGGTTATTAAGCCTAAAGAGCTAAGTGAAGCCTACAATACTAGAATAGAAGGGGGTGATAGTAGTAATTTCATTGATATTTATGACCTAAAATTTTTGGTATAGTTTGGTAATGGGTGAAATACATAAACCTCTCTCATTTTCTCTAGTTCACCCCTCAAATTTAAGAACCATCATCAAGGTAAAAATAGGGTAGTAAGCTGGCACTTTTTTATTTGAGAGATTGTTGATGTTTTTTTATTTTTTTCCAAATATCAAAGGTCTAACCCATTTAAACCTATCCAATGGATCAAAAAATAGAGCTAGTTGAGCCCTAGAACTGATTTTAGCACCCCCAATCTAAAATAGGGTCTCAAAAAGAGCATGAGAAAACTAATATGGAGATTTAAGAAGAAAATGGATTTTTAGGATGTATGATGCATTTATAAACATGGGATGGTCCAAGGTTGATAGGAAGAGATCGAGAGAGAGGTAAACCAAGTTTTCATATCTCAATTAATGGAGTCTTCGCTCAAAACTAGGCCTAAAAGTAAAGGTTTTAAGGATACAATGGAACATTTATGGGATGAAAGGTTATTAGGAGTATCCCTAAGATATATTATCATTATTTAAACACATTTATAAATCCAAAAAAGGCTCAGTTTAGCCTAATTTAGCATAAAGACACACCTAGACCTACTATGCCTAGAAGGTGGCAGACCTTTTCATGCTATTTCACGGAGCTCCTAAGGGTCTCAGAGGCTGAGATTAGTCTTTATGAAGGGTATGCCCAATATAAAGAGTCTTTATTAGTTATAGGGTGTTTTCAATCCCCAAGGCATGCAAAGGAGGTCTAAAACTATTGCAAGATGAAGAAATTGGTGTTTTTAGAGCACCTATAGGTGGTTTCAAGTTCTCAAATTTGGTACATATGATAATAATGAGTTTATATAACTATAAATAATATTTTTGAGGAAAATATAATATGACAAACACTTTATGTTTTTTATTAGACCTCATGCAGTCATAATCAGTCATGCATGTAGGTAGTCTATTAGTAAATTTTGAGAAAAATTCATCTACAGGTCTCTAAAGTGAGATTGGACTACTAAAATTGGTAAAAATTATGTTAAGGAGTGGTTATAAGTATCAATAATATTATTTTGGACACATACATAGTCTAATTATCTTCTATTTTGTCACAACCATGTGTTTGTCCATTGATAACCACCTTTGGAGCTCAGAAGGTTTTTGAAAAGTACAGGTATAATAGAAGTTTATTAACATTTTGGGAGTGTTTTAAGGTATTTTGAAGAGATTATAGGTTTTAAAACACATAATTATAGTGTCAAAACTCTTGGTTTCATACAAGGATGCTCTTGAGGGCTAGCTAAAGCATGCAAAATAAAGGCCTGTGTGCATAGATCTGAATCTTTTGCTTGTTTCAAAGTTTTTTGAAGTATAATATGATTTATGGATTTGTTTAAGGTCTTATATATATATATATATATATATATATATATATATATATATATATATAATCAGATAAATACAATGGAAAAGTCTTATTCGTCCCCCAAGGGGAAATTTAAACTTTTAAGTCTTGACACCTAGTTTGAGCCCATCTTCCTATGCTCATATATTTCCCTACATAAGGAGTTGGTAAAAATTATTTTAGTATTTTTTTATTAACCCTATGTAATTTAAATTATTTTCTTATTTAAGTTGGTTAGGGCCTTGAGGTTTATGAACAATCACTAAGACTAAAAAGTGCTCAAAAACCCTTCCAAGCCCTCTCTAGTGGATTGATTGGATCCAAGCTTCTTAAAATGAATTATTATGACATAATTTCACCTTGAATACATATAAAATAATTAAATATATCCTATAATAATATTTTGGGTCTATTTGGAGAGAAAATTTGGTACATATGGGCTATTTTGAGGCTTTTTTTACTATTTTTTCAAGCCTCTCAAAGTTGTTCCAAAGGAGAAGATGTTTAAATGATTTTTAGAATTCTCCTACCCCTAAAATTTCATACAATGGTTTTATATTATCTCCTTAAATCCATCATGGCATGTTAGCACTCACAAAATCAAGTTTTGGGCCTCTAAAGAAAAAGTTATAGGTCTGGCCTCTATTAATGGAGCCTTGAGAAAAGTTACAAGTGTATTAGTGGAAATGGAATGACCAAAAGAGATAATAATAAATCCTAAAAATACATATTAAAATCTTTGGAGACTCCAACAAGCTTCAAGGTGAAGGATCTCATGGTGGCTTAGGCTCTCAAGGGGTCTTTAATGGTGGAGTGCAGTATAAAGGAAATGTTTGCAAGTATAATGGTGTCCAATGGGGGAAAAAGGATTCATGTCAACATGAAATTAGATTTAGTTCAATTTATTGTATCCTAAGCAAATTATTTTATCTTCATTGACCACTAGTGTTCAAGGGTGACTTCTAAAAGATGCTAATGGTCATGTATGGCATGATATGCAAGTGGAGAGAGTTGAGAGGAGTTATATAGAGCTTATAGAGGATTTAATAATTTTTTTCCAAGTGATGAGAGAATGACATCATTAAGTGAATTTGAAATTGAAACATAAAATGCTCTAATGTGCAAACTTAAGATTTTTCAATCCTTTTGAATAAAAAAGGTGAATGTGAAAGCCAAATTGAGGAGCAAAAGCATTGAAAGAGGAGCCCAATATCTCCTCCTACATCGGGATGAGTAGTGAGAACACTTAAAAGTGGATTTAATCCTTTTTCTAGCCCTTCTACTCCTCTCCTCTCTTTTTCTATTTAAGACCTCTCATTTCTTATTAAGAGGCATGCTTCATGCTTTGGCAAGGGGAAACTCTACCAAATTTTGTAATGAGATAGCTTAATAAAGTGAATAAGATTTATTACCTTATATCATTCTTGATTATTTGTGTGTATTATTATTTTTTTGATGAGAATCATGTGGTGTGAATTCTCCCCTTGATTTTTGTCCTCTCCCTTTACCTTTGTGTATGACAACTTTGATTTTGAAGGTCTTAATTCATGTTTATAAATCATAGGTCTGATGTATGGTGTGAATTATTCCATTCCTTCATATTATAGCCCATTTATACAATCTTTCTAAAGAATTACTTATGCAAAATCATCTAGTGTTAGGGTTGTGTGAGTGGTAGGTATTTTGGTTTCAATTGGGTGTGTTTTAGTGTGGTTGGAGTATCATTATATGGTGTATCAACATTATTTATGTTTTGATTTATTCCTTTACCCCTTATAAACCCTTTCCCAAGTCATGTAATTAGATTACTAAGAGTTTAACTAGTACACCTAGGGAGTTAGCCCATAACCCAGAGGTTCAACCCCATAATAAGATACCCACAGCCTGGAGTTGTTCCCATTTTGTAGATTAGTTAGAGAGAGATTGAAGAAATCTCTCTAAGGGTGAAAATTAATGCTACAAAACTAAAAAAATATATTGTGTGTTGAACACAATTTTCATTTCATTTATATATCTATAACATATCTTAAAAAAGCCTTGGAAAAACTTTTTATAATGTGAATATCATCACACGTGTAAAAATGCTACTCCATCAAAATATTTCAACAATAATTTGTCCTATCATGTTGGTGTATGAATGTAATATGTGAAAAAAAAATTAAACTTGAATTTAATTATAGTATTGGGATTGAACCTCATTTTTTTTGTAGTATGCAGACTTCAACAAAGTCCACAACTAAAACAATGGTCCTAAGTGGGAGGATATCCTTGAAAACCATGAAATGATTATATATCCATTGTGTTTGGTGTGTATATCTTTCATACCCTTAGAAAATATTATTCTTTAATTTAAACATGAAATCAAATATGTATACTTGGGTCATAACCAAATCACATCTTGATGACTCTTTTAAATATTTTAATACATAATTTACATATTATTTCTTTTTGAAATCAACTAGTTTCTATCCAAATTCATGTGAAATGTCTTTTTGTATATATTTGGTTAAATGTGAGAAACCACCAAAAGTGTTAAATATTTCATTTAAACATTCTTTGACAAAAAAATTTAGCTCTCAGGTCTTTGACACAAAAGACTTGGGATTAACTCTCTTGACATTTTAGGTAGAGAAGACACCATAAATTTTTTGGTGTAGGATTTTTCCTTCTTGTGTGTTTTACCTACATAGTTTTTATTTAGCTTTATTTGGGTTGTTAATTAAATTAGGGTAAAATACACTTAATGTGTTTTCTAATAGTGAATTGAGCTTTTACCTTTTGGTGACCTAATATCTCACTATATAATTTACCTCCTTTATACTTTTTAGGTAATGGACTAATATGAAACTATATTTTGCTTTGCATTTATCTCACCTACTCATACGGTTTTAGTATAATCTTAGACATTCAAAGATATTGGAGCAGTTTGACATTATATCATATCTCTAATCTGACTATCATTTTTTCATTTTTGAAATATTTGTTGAGATATTTTTACTAGCATTCTTAATGGTTTTCTTGATTTTTGATAGTTTCATTAGCTTGGTGGGATTTCTTGAAATCCATGAAAAATATACAACTAAAATCTCCAATAAAAAAGATAGCACCATCAGATTTGGAAGGCACCAAAAAAATAAAATCAAATGTAAAAATAACTTAGATGTGTAACAACTATTTTTAGCCATTTTGGAGGGTTTTGGGTCTTTTTCGATGATTTCATGCATATTTGTGTAATGGGGTTCTCAAATAAAGAAAAAAATTATAGGGTTTTATGGGTTTTATGAGGTCAAAAATGGGGCTTTTTTAGTTTTTGGATGAGCTATACCAAATCAAAATATTTTTTGTTTTTCCAACTTTAGCAAAGTTTTCAACCCTTAGGGGTAGTTTTGGCATTTTTTGGTCTTGGTAAAAATATTGGTAGTGGGTAAATAGGCTAGGTTAGACATTTAAGCCTCACTGGACTTCTACCCTTCTATCTACAAGATCATCACAACCTAATTCATATCTTAGTAAGTTTCTTAGACCTACACACCCCTACCTCCATTACTACAAAAACTTAGTGCCTTTATCTACAAATTTGATGAAGCCTCACACCCCTGCTAACACACCTAATGAATCTTAACCTTGAGACCCATGTTCACACACATATAAAAATATGACCCCTATCTAATCACTCTATGAACTTTGACCACCCTTTTTGCACATTGTGATGTCTAGGAAGATATTAAATTTAATTAGTTCGTATCCCCTTGGTCATATGGTATGGTCACATAGAGGGGAAATAAATATTTATTCCTAATAATATAGGATTAACCTTAATCCCAAATAATTATCCAAATAACCCAAACATAAAAAACTTTATGTTTGGTTTCTCCAAACATTTTAAAATTTATGATAGGTGGAGATTTTTTATGCAAGCTCAAATATTAAAATGACTATAACTTTTGATCGGTTTAATCACCTAAAAGTTTTAATTGGATGTTAAGAGTGTTTCTTGAGTTACCCTATTCCTAGATTATCCCTAGACCCATTATAGATCCTTATAATCACTTTTACATTCATTTAACATACCATACTCACCTTTAGCTAGTCAGAACATAGTCCTAAAACTATCATCTCAGATCCCAATCCAACTTGCTCAGTAGTCTACAAAGAGGAAATTAGCACCACATTTGGGAAACTAGAATTGTGTGGTGATAGTATCCCCAATTGGGTGCTACTATCCTTATCCCTGAATCTTTCTAATGGATACTTTTTAAAATGTGTTCCCCTCCTAAGGTCAACCTAAGCATATTTTCTTATTCACACAAACTACATGACCCTATAATTAAAAGTCTAATTCACTTCTATTTAGTAGATGGAAAAGAGATGAAAAAATATATTCAAACCAAAGGTAAAGTTGAGTAAAATAAAAGTATTTGATCATTGTTCCTCCCTAATTATACATGCTGCATTATATAGTAATCCTAAGCCCAATTTTCAAACATTTCAAAAATCATGAAAATTCAAAGAATCTAAGCCCATTGTCATTATAACATTCACTTTCACTTACATAAAACACTATGTGGAAGAACTACATTGGGATTGGTCCCTCTTCAAAGTATTGGTATGTAGGAAAATCTATTCGTATCAGAGTGTTGAGGATGTCCAGTCAATCCTACTAACACACACAAAATTATTTATCATGCCATACTTGAAAATAGGATTAGGGTTGTCACATTAAATCTTATTTTTCAAGCACAACACATAACTCTAGGTTTCATGTGCACAAGAACATGTCATTAAAACACAAGCATAGGTGCTCACAGAAAATAAGATTAGTCGTACAAAAAGGATACTACCACCACCTATATGACATTAAACTAACATGGTGTTACTATCCATATTGGAACTAATGTCCATTAAGTATACAAACACCATAATCCTATTGATGACACTTAGAAGTGATCAGATCTCAAATTTTAGAACCCAAATCATCTATGATAGATATGTTTTAGATAAATTTATATTTAAGCCTATGTAATAATATTTTTATAATTTTAAAATAAGGTCAAATTCTATAACAAATCAATACTTAATTATTACTAATTTAGATATCTCAACCCTTTAATATAAATATAAGATTTTCATTTTAAAATCCTAAGAAGGTTAAACCATTTGGTGAACCCATCTTACTTTGAATATTGACTCAAACCCTAGCTTGCATTCACCAAAATTTTGTGAAATACATTTAGGTAAAAATACTTTTAATTTTATAATTTTTTTAGTTAACCTATCTAATTAAAATAAAATTCATATTAGGGTTTAAATTAATTTTATATATAATTTAAATTATTTCAATGAAACCCTAGATTCTAAAACCCTAACCCTAGACAACCCTAGGGTTCACATTTCTTGTAGTTACTATGTCTAAATTTATAACTTGTTACGATGATTATCATGATAGAATCCATATTTTACTTCATTGTATAGATATTGGTAATTTTCTTAGCATGGTTATTACCAGCTATTTGTAGTAAAGTACACATGTTTGTTACTTTTATCATGGATTTATTTTGAGCTAAGATTGTTTCACATATTTTTCCTCCATCATGTGAGCCCCATTTTTCTATGGATCATTACTATATGGATCACTTTAAGTTACCATCAATTAATACTAGATGATAAAGGGCTTGGATAGTAGATTTTGTTTCACCTCCACCTAGACCACTTCATTATCTACACTCCCATCCCACACCTACTACTCACCTTAGGAAAATATTAGATCCCTCAATTTAAGATATCACTAAGAAGAACAAGGTCCCTCCTTAGCCTATACAATAATAACATAGCCATACCATCCATCCTCATCCTTAGCATACTAACATACCACCAAGAGATTAGTAAAAATAATTTGATATTGTGGTCCAATTGAGGAATACACCAATGAAAATATCTATCTTAGAATTACTTCAAAAAACATCAATCTTCAAAGATATTATATTTCAAACACTTAATCACACATATATGCCTCATGATACCAAGCCATCCTATTTTACATCTATCATGAATACTATAAAATATGTGGAGGACATGATATCTTTCTCTAATGAGGATTTATATAAACAATCAATCATTGGTCAAAACATGCCAATTTTTATTCAATCTCAAATCAACAACACAACTATTAAATGAGTTCTCATCGATAGTGTTTCAATACTAAATATATGTAACCTCACATTTTTTAAAACCATGGAGTTTAATATAAAATCTATTCAAAAAACATAAAAGAACATCTAATGGGTTTGATGAAATTCCTAGATAGACATTGGGATCAATCACATTGGATATTACAATGGGACCAAAGACATTATCTACACTTTTTTAGGGCAAGTCAAACCATTTACATTATAAATTGATAATCAAGAGACCCTAGATACATGATATGGAGGATGTAACTTACACTCTTCATATATGTGTTAAATTTTTTCATGATGGGTACCTATACACATGTCTAGTAGATAATCAACCATTTAGATATTATAGGCTCATTGAGACTCTTACATAAAGAACATCATTAGATGGAACACCTCATGTTATCATCAAATCCTAACCTTAATGGATCACCATTGAGAAAATGCATACTTATGAGGTGGGGGATTCTATTAAGACTAATCATACACCACCTTTTGAGCATCCTATAACATATACACCTTCATTGATGATAGAGGACTAGCCTCTCTGAGCATAGATTCTTACTCTGATGATCAAGGAATAACCTCTTTTTCAACATAGTTACCTTTATTGAGAATAGAGTAATAACCTATTATGGTACATACATCCTCATCTAGGATAGATGTTGATATTCTCATATCCCAGTTACCACTACCTATCAGTTTAAAAGAGGCTTACATTCATAATTTTGACATAATTTCGCAAACCACTATAGAGGATGATCAACCACCTATAGACATCAATTATTATTTATTTAGATTGAGATTTAAACTAGTGGACCTAAAGTACTATAAAGATAATTCAAATTCATTTAAACATTTCTCTACACTAGTAGCATCACTTGTTCAAGATTCTTCAGCTATAGGATCCCATACTTAGCCATAATCAGCATCAGATCCCTTGATCCATTTAGTATATATGGTAACATCCATGGATACCAATCTAATCACATATTTAGGAAGGGAGATTACATGATAAACCACACAATATATTACAACTATTACATGATAGAGGATTTATGGTATTACCCATAGTTTGACATAAATCAACTAGCAAACTATCACCATAGGAAGGGAAACTATTTTTACACTTCCATAGACTCACATGACATGATATAAACACTATGTGTAGCAATAAAACATAAGATAAATAAATTTAAGGCTAAGGTAACTATCCAGATTATACAATCTCCAACTCCATAAGCACCACCACAAGTGATACAAGTTACTACACATATACGAACACCATGATAGATTCATCATTGACACAAATATTCATGACATGATCCATTGACTATAATATATTTTTAATATACATATATCTTCCACATGTGGATATAGATGAGGATTTTGATCCTAATAATTACACATTGGGATTTTTACACCACATTGGTTATCAAAAGAGTAATATACAACATCTTATACATTTTTAGGACTCCATTTGACATATTAAATTACAAGTTGCATGTATCCCCAATGTGGCTAATACATTATTATTAATTTTGAGTAGAGACATGCATATACAGGTTACAATTGGTAGTACATGGTTATAGGTGATGGTTACTAGAGTTAATTAGTCAAGTATATGCTTGACATTCACTCATGATGGATACATGGTTTGAATTTTACATGATGACATTGATGATAACCACAACTTTCGCACATCCACTTTATGGTCTACTATGATTTACCCTCATACCATGTAAGGGGCATCTTACATAGTTAAGAAACACATCATTTATATGCATAGAATCTAGACTTGTGCTAAGGATAAGGCCCCACTGATATATACATATTTTTATGGTGATCATGATGATGATGAATTATTTTATTTTGGACATGCTCAGTATCCAACACTAGATAATCTTCCATGATCCACCATTTGATTATCCACATCCTATAGATGTGATTTTGGGTCTATAGAGACATTTCAATTTGCTTGTATTCATTTTCATTTTCATTTATATTATTTAATTATAATCCCTTTCTCATTTTATATAGCTTATTTTAATTTTTTTGTACATAGATTATACTCAAAAAACTCAACAATAATGTAACATGTCAAACTACAAAAGCATTCAAATATTTTAAAAATATAAAATTTATAGATTATATGAATTTATATATTTATATTTATACTAATTTCTAGATATTTAATATATATTAGTATAGTAATTTTTTCCATACACATATGCTTCACTTGTTCTTGTTGAGTGGTTGCAGATTTTAGACATGACTCTAGTCTACTACACAGATTTAGACCAGTTGTCATGATGTAGGAACATCATCTCCACATCTATAAAAAGGATTATAATTTTTTTTTTGAGTCTAAATGTGTATTATTAGGGTTAAATCATGTTAATAAGGAGGTTTTTGAAATTTTCCATTCAAAAATCAATATTTGTAATCATGAAGATAGTTGTCTTGAAGAGACATTTGAAGTCATAAGACCTTATGTAGTCTAATGAAGTCATGAAAAGAGGTCAATCACCTTGTAAATTAGTCTTGAATGTTATTATAACATATATTGAAGATAAATGGATACTTATGAGTCATTAAATAAGTCCATTTAAAAGGTGAAAATTAGTCTTAAG